>ML250758.1:13473-67136 GCA_005239495.1 Nicotiana undulata | reverse complement strand
CGCGCCGCAACAAGGGAGATAAGGGTGATATGTAAGAAGTGATAAGGGTGTGATTGTAATTGTGAGGTGGGATCGGATTGCGCGCCGCAACAGGGGAGATAAGGGCGATATGTAAGAAGTGATAAGGGTGTGATTGTAACTGTCAGGTGGGATCGGGTTGCGCGCCGCAACAATTGTCAGGTGGGATCGGGTTGCACGCCGCAACATGTGGAATAAGGGTGAGATATGAGGAGGGACAAGGATGGAATTGAAATTGTTATTTTTGATAAAGTGAAAATTGTGGAACTTCCATTGTATATCTTTCTATGTCTTGTGCAGTAATTGTGTGACTCTTTGTCTGTCTCTTGCCTGTGCATTATTGAGTTTACTAGAGTAAAGTTTGTTCATGCATACCAGTACAATTCAAATGTACTGACGTCCCTTTTGCTGGGGGCGCTACATTCTTGTGATGATTATAGGTGGTTCTATAGCAGGTACTTCAGCACACCGACAATAGTGCCTCCTCCTCGTCCTATCAGTGGTTTTGGTGAGCCCCTCTTCTCTCGGGGCCCAGTGTGGTTCATGCCACCTTTTCTCCCGGATTCTTATTTTGGTACTTGTGTAAGGTATAGCCGGAGCCTTGTTACCGGCAAGTATTTTATAACTCCATCGTGCTCTTAGAGGCTCAGTAGACACAATGTGGGTAGTGTACTTATGTATTTTGGGTAAGTGATGGTGCGGTTCGAAGTCGTGATCCACGCTGGAAAATGTTGTATGTATTTTGTAAGTATTTGGTATCATATGTTGGTAATAATAAAAAGGTAGAAATGAATCCAAGTTGTAAGTTTATGCTTAAGTCTAAATGGCTATTTCACATGAATAATGTATATTGAAATCATGGGGTAACGCGTGGGATGGGAAAGGCAATTCCAGGTCCGCTTGACCGGGGTCCTCCGGTTGAGTGCCGGTCGTGTCCCTCGATTTTGGGGCGTGACATAATGCCTCCAAATCTTAAGAGCATGAACAATCGCCGCCAGCTTCAAATCGTGTACAGGGTAATTCTTCTCATGAACCTTCAGCTGGCGCAAAGCATAAGCAATAAATCTCCCTTCCTGCATCAATACGCACCCCAAGCCAATGCGTGAAGCGTTGCAATACACTGTATACATCCCAGAACCAGAAGGCAATACTAACACTGGTGCTGAGGTCAATGCTACCTTAAGCTTATGAAAGCTCGCCTCACACTCGTCAGACCACCGAAACAGAGCATTCTTCTGAGTAAATCTAGTCAATGGGGCTGCAATGGATGAAAAGCCCTCCATAAACCGCCGATAATAGCCTGCTAAACCCAAGAAACTCCTGATCTCCTTAGCTGAAGTAGGCCGTGGCCAACTCTGAACTGCCTCAATCTTCTTAGGATCAACCTTGATACCCTCTCCGGATACTACATGTCCCAAGAATGCCATGGAATCCAACCAAAACTCACACTTGGATAACTTAGCATATAGCTTCTGTTCCCGCAAGGTCTGGAGCACAACTCTCAAATGCTGCTCGTGCTCTCCCAGGCTATGTGAGTAAATCAAAATGTCATCAATGAAGACGATGACAAAGGAATCAATATACGACCTGAACACCCTGTTAATCAAGTCCATACACGCTGCTGGGGCATTAGTCAAGCCAATAGGAAATCACCAAGAACTCATAGTGGCCATATCTCGTACGAAAAGCAGTCTTCGGGATATCTGAGGCCCGAATCTTTAGTTGCTGATAGCCTGATCTCAAGTCAATTTTTGAAAATACCCTGGCACCTTGTAACTGGTCAAACAAATCATCGATGCGCGGCAATGGATACTTGTTCTTAATAGTTACCTTGTTCAAATGGCGGTAATCAATACACATCCGCATAGACCCATCTTTCTTCTTTACAAATAGAACTGGAGCACCCCACGACGACACACTCGGTCTGATAAACCCCTTATCCAACAACTCCTCAAGCTACTCCTTCAACTCCTTCGGAGCCATACGGTACGGGGGAATAGAAATAGGCTGAGTGCGTGGAGCTACATCAATACAAAAATTGATATCTCGATCCGGAGGCATGCCCGGAAGGTCCGAAGAAAAGACATCCGCAACCTATCAAACAACTGGCACTGAATCAATCATCGGAGACTCGGTGGTGGTGTCCCTCACATAAGCAAGATATGCCAGACAACCCTTCTCGACCATATGTCGAGCCTTCAGGAAGGAAATAACTCTACTAGCTGCACTAACTGAGGAACCTTTCCACTCCAGCTTAGGAAACTCAGGCATGGCCAAAGTAACCATCTTAGCATGGCAATTCAAGATGGCATGATGAGGAGATAGCCAATCCACACCCAGGATAATCTCAAAATCAACCATGTCGAGTAATAGAAGGTCCGCTCTAGTCTCGAATCCACAAAAGGTGATCACACAAGACCGATAGACCCGGTCTACCACCACGGAATCGCCCACAAGAGTGGACACATAAATAAGAGAATCCAAGGACTCACGATGAACATCCAGAAAATAAGCAAATAAGGCTGACACATATGAATAAGTTGATCCTGGATCAAATAGCACTGATGCCTCTCTACCACATACTGAAATAGTACCTGTGATCACGACGTCTGAGGCCACTGCATCTGCTCGGGCCGGAATAACATAGAATCTGCCTGGTGTACCTGAAGACTGACCTCCGCTGGACTGAATAGGAGCTAGCTGAGCTCCCCTTGCCTGGCCTCCACCTCTGGGACGACCTCTACCCCCATGTCCTCCACCTCTAGGTGGACGGGGTGCCGGTGCTGAATATGTAGGCTGATAACTCTGCTGAACAGCCTTGCCCCGAAGTCTTGGACAAGTCCTCCTCATATGACTTGAATCCTCACACTCATAGCATCTCACTAGAGGCATGACCTGCTGCCCTGAAGAAGAAGAACCCTGAATAGCTGGGGGACGGTGAGAAACCTCTGGCATAGCACTGAAGTAGGGACTAGGAGAATCCTGATGACCTGGATGCCCGCCGGAGGGACCCTGGATAGCTGGCGGGCGGTAAGAACTCTCCGGCATGGCGCTGAAATAGGGTCTCACTGGAGCACCACGAGAAGGTGGTGGTGGAGCTGAATATGGAGACCTGCTAGGCTGGCCTCTACCAAACTGACCTCTACCCCTGGCTAGGGCACCTCTGAAATCTCCAGAAAACTAGCCCTCTTATCCTGCTGATCCTGCTCTCTGCCTCTCAATCGGTAACCCTCAATCCGACGAGCTATCTCAACCACAAGCTGATAGGGAGTACCCATCTCCACCTCTCGGGCCATGTTGGCCCTAATACCTGAGTGCAACCTAGCTACAAATCTTCGCACTCTCTTAGCATCTGTAGGAAGAACTATTAGGGCATGACGGGACAACTCTAAAAACCTGGCCTCGTAATCCGTCACCATCATCTGCCCCTGCTCCAGCTGCTCAAACTGATACAGCAGCTCTTCCCTCTCGGAGGGTGGAATATACCTGTCCAGGAACAACTGAGTGAATTGCTCCCATGAGAGAGGAAGGGAACCTGCTGGCCTACCTAGGATAAATGACTGCCACCATCTGCGGGCCCTGCCCTCTAGCTGAAAAGTAGTGAAATAAACTCCATGGGACTCCAAAATCCTCATGTTGTGCAGTCTGTCCCCGCACCTATCAATAAAGTCCTGGGCGTCCTCACCCCTCTCACCTCCGAAGATTGGAGGGTGCAATCGAGTTCATCTATCAAGTAACTTCTGTGGATCGCCGTCCGCAGCTGGTCTAAGCTCAGGTGCTACTACTGGCTGTGCTGCACCCACATGCAAAGTACCCGAAGTATGATAAACTGCCGCTGCATGACCTGCGGCCTGGGTGGTAGGGGTCTGAACTCCCCCTCCTGCCTGAGATGTGGCAGGATCTACTGGAAATAAACCATCCTGGGTCATAGTATCCATGAACCGCATCATACGACCCATGACCTCCTGAAAGCCCTGTGATGTCATGAAATCTATCGGAGCTGGATCTTCTGGGGGCACCTCCCCCTGGTCCTCAGGGATAGGATCCTCTAGGGGTGCTAATGGAGAAACTCTGGGATGCCCTCGTCCCCTACCTCGGGCCGGTGCCCTACCATGGCCTATGCCTCTACCTCGGACGGCGGGGGTAGCGGCATCTCCCGGGCCTGGAATATCAGCTGCACGAGTCCTCACCATCTGTTAGAGAATAGAAGAATGAGATTTAGTAAGACCATCGACTGCACGATAGAATAAGAATAAAAGGAGGGTTTTTAACACCCTATAGCCTCTCGAAGATAAATACAGACGTCTCCGTATCGATCCGCAAGACTCTACTAGGTTTGCCTGTGACTTGTGAGACCTACGTGAACCTAGAGCTCCGATACTATGTTGTCACGACCAAAATTCCTATTCAGGTCGCGATGACGCCCAACACCGGAGTGAGGCAAGCCAACACTAGTTTGCTAACCAAATTACTTAAATTAATGAGATGTTCAAATACTTGTCCAGTTTTTAATTTAAGAAGTCCTTTAATGAAAGTGAGGAAGTGAGGCAAATTGATTTAAAGTAACTCAAAAATCGTTTGCCAGCATAAACAAAGTAGCAAAAATACTAGCAAGTCAACTACGTGTGCCAAGACCTAGTGTCACAAGTCCACAGGAGGCTAGTGGAATATACAAACTAAACAAAATAGATGTACACCTGTCTGAAAGGGGTAGACAGAAATATCCAAAAAAATAATAGAAACTCCACAGTGCTGCTGAAGAATGCTAGGAAGAGCAGCTCACTGTGTACTCTAATCCGGATAGTACTCTCAACGATGAACACCGGAATAGTGACCAGGTGCAACAGCCTCAGAACCTGTACAATTAAGTACAGAAGTGTAGCATGAGTACATATAAACAAATATGTACCCAGCTAGTATCCCGTCTAAACTCGAAGAAGTAGCGACGAAAGGTAGACGTAATACTTACTAGGGTCAATAACCAACAATATGAATAAATAAGGCGAGACAGGAAAAGTAATCATGGAAATCACAAAGGCATGAAGTATCGATTATATAAGACTGCAATTTATTCTCATGAGTCAAATAGTAATTACCACAAAAGTCTCAAGTTCCCCTTACACGTGGAGTAATTTATTTAAAAATAACAAGACTCTCAGTCAAATACATAGCACATAATATGCCGAAGCGTACGGCCGAAGCGACGCAAAAATAAATGTGCACTGCCGAGAGTCGAGCGGCACGAACCATAGATGCATCCATTACCCCGCTCGCGAATCGATCATGCGACGCGGTTGACATAAATATAGGACTACCCTGCTCGCGAATCATACATACGACACGGGTGCTCGTAGACATACACAGAATTGTCAGGAAATTCAGGAATTTATCATGGATTATTCTTGAAATCAGAGATTTAAGCACTTAAACTTACACGTAGCTTCCTAATATCCTCATGTCAATTTCAAAGATAATAAGAAACTAGGAACACATGTAAAGATACAGGTAAGGCACACAAAGGCATGCTTGTGAACTCCTAAATTCTACCCGACACAACAGAGTAGTAGCTACGCACGGACTCTCGTCACTTTGCGCGTATGTAGCCCCCGCAAATAAAGACAATTCAATCATATACATTTACCTATGGGGACAATTCCCTCTTACAAGGTTGGAAAGGAGACTCACCTCGCGTAGAATCTACTTCCCGGGTCAAGAACGCGCCCGAAACTCCATACTTTACACCCGAGGACTCGAAACTAGTCAAATGATAAATAAATATGTCTATGCATGCTACATGTATGGAAATTCTCCTACTTATTTAGTAAGTTTCAATATTCTTGAAGAAATCCCAAAATACACCCCCGGGCCCACATGCTCGGACCCCGGAAAATTTAGAAGATAACACTCACCCATAGCCTAAGAATTATTAATATGTGATTTCTACTTGAATTCATAACAATAGACGGACCATTTACCAATTTTCCTCAAGAACCCAAAATACTACCCAATTCTTGATTTTCCATCAATTTAGTAGTTAATCCCATTAATAATCCATGCATTAAACTAGTATTAGGAAGGAATTAACTTACTTTAACACTATCTAGGTCGTGGTGTGTTCTTCCCAAGCTCACAAGTCTCTAATGGTGGTGGAAAATGAATGAGAGGGGTGAAATCCCGAATTTTGAAGAATATAAACTGCCTGGCCTACAGGGATTCCGCACCTGCGGCTCGAGGACTGCACCTGCGGTCTCGCTCCTGCGAGCTTGGGCTCGCATATGCGGAAATTGGCAAGGAGGCTGGGGATCGCACCTGCGGAGGGGTTTCCACACCAGCGGACCCGCTCCTGCGGAAAATATTCTGCACCTGTGGTAAAAGGGGACCTCACCTGGGGTCGCACCTGCGATGCTTGGGACCGTAGGAGCGGTGCCGCACCTGCGACTGGGCAACCGCACCCGCGGTGACACTAGATCAGGTGCACCAACAACTATTTTAGCTGGTTTTTAGCCTCGTGGGGGTGTCAGGGAGGCACCTGGGCCCACCTGAGCCCCCGTGCAATTATACCAACAAGTCCTAAATCATATTACAGACTCACTCGAGCCTGCGGAACACCCAAAACAACGCTTAAACTCAAAATCACCCCTCAAACCCCCTAGAATCAAACTTAAGAATTTCTAAGTTCTTGATTTCTATAACAACGCGCCAGACCGACCTATACTACTCGGAATGACACCAAATTTTGCAGGCAAGTCATGAATGACATAACAGAACTATTCCCGGTCTCGGAATTCCGTTCGGACCTCGATAACATAAAATCACGTTCCAAACCAAATTTCAAACTTAAGGAAACTCTATTCTGATATTTGGCATCGAAACGCTTCCGGGTCATCCAAAACCCATTCCGAACATATGTACAAGTCCGAAATCATCATACGAAGCTACTGGAATCGTCGAAACTCAATTCCGAGGTCGTTTACTCAAAATGTTGACCAAATTCAAACTTTGCCTTAAAAGCCAACCTTAAGGAACTAAGTGTTCCTATACTATTCTAAACACTTCCAAGTCCCGAACCACCCGTCCCCGCAAGTCGCAAATCACGATAAGCCGCTATGGAAAGTATTATTTGGGGGTACGGGGTCCGAATACGCAAAATAACCGATTGGGTCGTTACAACTCTTTTATATAAGTTAGTTATACCTTGTAAAATTTTCACCATTGAAATTATACCTACATTACACAAAAGCTTACAAAGTGTACCCGCTCGGATATGAAATAGTTCAATCTCTTCAATGAAACTTCAGAAATCAAATCTGAACTTCTTCGATATTTCAAATGCAACTTTAGAAACTCGAATATGAAGTAGTTCAATCTATTGAATGCAACTTTCGATTTTAAATCTTAAGTACTGAAACATAAATTTGTAATTCGAATCCAATACATGATTTAATGCCCACTTTACTCCAAATGAGCTCAAATTTGAGACATAACTTTCAAATATCACAAAGAACAAATCTTAATCATCAAATTGTCAAAATAACAACAAATTTAACAAACTCATTTTGCAACTAAGAAGAGGAAGAACAAACTCTAAGCACAAGAAAGAAGAATACAACAGTAAAGAGGAAGAGAAAAGTGTATGTATATGAAGTTATCCAAAAATTGGGTATCAGTTAATTTTTTTTTTAAAAAAATGGGTACAAATTCAATGGATCACGCAAAACTGAGGGCCACATGAAAATTTTACGAAAGAGAATTGTATATTTTCAATCGCTTCCAAAAATAATAGTTGACAAAATTTATATTTGAAGGGGAGCCTTGGAACAATGATATGTTATCTCCATATGGTTTGTAGGCTACGAGTTCCCGTGGAAGTAACCATTAATTCTTGTATTAGATTAAACTATCTATAGCACATTCCGACCCTATATGAATGCGGGATACTTTGTACACAAAACTGATATATATATATATATATATATATATATATATATGTATGGATCAGAGATCGGCCCCGTAATAAATCAGACCGAGAGGATAAGGTACCAAGATCGGGATTTGAGGGTACCTATCAAAATTGAGACCAATAGTAATCGAGACCAAACGAGATAAGATCGGGATTTGAGGGTACCTATCAAATTAAGATGTATGTATATATATATATATATATATATATATGGATCGAAGATCGGCCTTGTAATAGATCAGACCGAGAGGATAAGGTACTAAGATCAGGATTCAAGGGTACCTATCAAAATTGAGACTTGTAGTAATCGAGACCAAACGAGATAGACATTGAGAAAGACCGAAGATAGAATAATAACAGAAAGGCGAGATATTCGTGACTGGTAGATGATCATGGCGGAAATCTCGGAACGAATTAAATCAAGAACGGTTATTTAGCTAATCATGGGATTTCTTTCTTTAATTAGAATTGTACCATAAGTAGAATTCCTCTAATATATAAAGGGGGTTCTAATAATTTGTAGATCACCTTATTCTCGCATATAAAATCAATATAACACACTCTCTCGCGTATACTCTCGTGTTCATTAGTTTGCTTTATATGTCATTATTCTAGAATCAGTCAGTTCGAGGGCAAACTAGCTCGAGGGCTGAATTTCATTTCAACACTGGTTTGCTTTACTTTATTGCTACTTTATATTTTTTGTCATCGTATTTATCAATTAATATTAGGTTAAATCACGTATATTTAAAACCACATTATAAGTTTAATTGGTATCCCATTTTAAGGGTAAATAATTTGGCGCCCACTATGGGGCTAAGGATAATAGTGATAGCATGGTATTGATTATCATAACATGCTATTTTATGCTTGTTCTTGTAAGTGCTTTTGATTTCAGGATCAGCATGTCAAATTCACAAGAAGTACCCATACACGCCGATAACGACCTTGGTTTTCATGGAAAAAATGACAATGTAGTTTCCCAGTGATCGAAGTGCCTCAGGATGGACTCGAGGGAGTACCGATTGCAAATCCCGTCGACGTCAGTTCCCATATCGCCCTAAATGCAAACCTGGGCGTTGATCTCGAAAATAACATCCGTAGGGAAGTCCGATTAGGTGGTCGAGGTACGCAGGACGAAGCAGACGACGGAGTCAGCCTTCAACTGATATTTGAATATCACAGGCTCAACAAGCTTCTATACCGCAACTACAAAACCAGAATCGTGCACCGAGTGGGGTCGAACCCGAGCCCTCACTAGAAGCAGTTCACATGGCCAAACCGGTACCGGAGAGGTCGAACACCAATGAATCGGGGACTGACCCCACCATTATGAAAATACTCGAGGAGCTCACTAAGCGAATCGAAACAAGGGAAAAGAAGATCGAGGCAAACGACAAAAAGGTAGAAACATACAACTCCCGAGTTGATCAAATACCGGGGGAACCACCGATTCTAAAGGGATTGGATTCAAAGAAGTTCGTTCAGAAGCCTTTCCCCCCAAGCGTGGCTCCAAAGCCCATCCCAAAGAAATTCCGCATGCCAGAAATTCCCAAGTACAATGGGACCACCCTAATGAGCATGTCACTTTTTATACATGCGCAATAAAGGGGAATGACTGAAGATGGCGAGATTGAGTCTGTTATGCTGAAGAAATTTGGAGAAACTTTATCGAAGGGGGCGATGATATGGTACCACAATTTTCCGCCTAATTCCATCGATTCCTTCGCCATGCTTGCAGATTCCTTCGTCAAAGCACACGCCGAAGCAATAAAGGTTGCGACAAGGAAGTCAGACCTCTTCAAAGTGAAAAAAATGGACAACGAAATGTTAAGGGAATTTTTGTCTCGATTCCAGATGGAACGCATGGACCTACCACCGGTCGCAGATGATTGGGTTATCCAAGTATTTACTCAAGGTTTGAACATACGAAGTTCGGTAGCATCACGACAGCTAAATCAAAATTTAAATTGAGTATCCAGCCGTGACCTGGGCCAATGTGCATAATCGGTACCAGTCAAAAATCATGGTCGAGGATGATCAGTTGGGGAACCCTTCTGGTTTCGTTTATCCAAATAGGCCTGTCGACAGAATTCAAAGGGACATCAACAGAGAACCCCCATCGAATAGAGATCGATATCAACCATACAGTGCAAATCGTAGAAATAACAGGCAGGACGTAACCCCATTCGAAGTGATCAAAGGAATAATCGAGGACACAGCTCCCGAGGGCTCATGAGTAAAAGTGGCTTCGATAAATATGTCGAGCCCACGGAAGCACCACGACTATCAGAATACAACTTCAACATCGACGCATCAGGTATTGTATCAGCCATTGGGCGGATCAAGGATACTAGATGGCCTAGAACCCTACTGACCGATCCGGCACAAAGGAACCCTAATCAAATATGAAAATACAATGGTACTCATGGTCATAGAACCAAGGACTGCAGACAACTGAGGGAGGAGGTAGCCCGTCTATTCAACGAGGGCCATCTTCGAGAATTATTGAGCGACCGAGCTAAAAATCACTTCAGAGACATGGACACAAACAGGAAGAACGAACATGAAGAACTGCAACACGTGATTCACATGATCGTTGGTGGGGTCGATATTCCACAAGGACCCGTGTTCAAGCGCACCAAGGTGTCGATCACCAGGGAAAAACGAACTCGAGACTATGTACCAGAAGGGACTTTATCGTTAAATGACGAGGAAGTAGAGGGGATATCACAACCCCACAACGATGCATTGATAATCTCTATTCTTTTGAATAATATTTAGGTTAAACGTGTTTTGATTGATCCAGGAAGCTCGGGTAATATTATTCGATCGAGGGTCGTAGAGCAGCTCGGCTTGCAGGATCAGATTGTGCCCATAATTCGAGTTATCAATGGTTTCAACATGGCGAGTGAAACTACTAAGGGCGAAATAATCTTGCTAGTAAGCGTAGCCGGGACCTTTCAAGAAATAAAGTTCCATGTGATCGAGGGCGATATGAGATATAACTGTAACGACCCGACCAGTCGTTTTGAGATTGAGTGCGTCGTTCAGCAGTTGGGAGTCATGAACAGCTCCATTTCGGGTATTGTGACTTGTGTGTATGGTCAGAGTTGAAATTCAGGAGGTTCGGAGTTAAATTGAAAGGAAAATTTTCATTTCGGAAGCCTTAAGTTGAAGAAATTGAGTAAGACTAGAATTTTGAGTAAATGACCTCGGAATAAGGATTCGAAGGTTCCAGCAGGTTCGTATGATGATTTTGGACTTGGGCGTATGTCCGAAATGGGTTTTGGATAACCCGGGAGCGTTTCGACGTATATTGTGGAAGACAGCATTTTGAAGGAATTTCCTAAAGTTTGGCTTAAAGAGCATTTCAGAGATATTGATGTCCGTTTGGGATTCTGAGTCTGGGAATAACTTCATATGGTGATTCTGGAGTTGGGAGCGCGATCGAAAGTGAATTCGGATACTCGGAAGTCAATTTAAGGTCATTTGGCTAAAGATAGAAATTTGAAGGTTTTTGAGAAAATCTGACCGGAAGTGGAAATTTTGGTATCGGGGTCGGAATGCAATTCCAAAAGTTGGAGCAGGTCTGTAATGTCAAATGTGACTCGTGTGCAAAATTTGGGGTCAATTAGACGTGATTTGATAGGTTTCGGCATCAGATGTGAAAGTTAGAAATTTCAAAGTTCATAAAGTTGAATTCTTGCACTATTCGTGCTTTCAGCGTTGTTTGATGTGATTTGAGGCCTCGACTAAGTCCGTGATATGTTTCCAGACTTGTTGGTATGTTCAGACGAGGTCCCGAGGGGCTCGGGTGAGTTTCAGGGTGGTTTCGGACCATTTCTAGGCCATTTTAACTGCTGGTTTTTGGCTACAACAGTGTTCTACTCGATCGCGGGGAATTGGTCGCTATCGCGGTGAGTAAAATGTGAGAAACGGACCAGTGAATCGCGATCTCGGAAAGCCTTTCGCGATCACGTAGAGTAAATATTCTGCTGCACTGACTCGACTTCGGAGGCTCATATCTCACAATCTATAAGGAATTTTGAGATGGTATAAAAATGCAAGTTGTATCACTTTGTGTATAGTTTATAGAAATGTAATCCATTCATGGTTTGGATTTGTGTACAAATAGTTATGGCTGTTACACTACAGGGCATCCGGGAAGATGAAGAAGAAAGTTGTGTTGCACATGGGCTGACTTTGCCAGATTATATCTATAAATATATAAGGAATTGTGAGATTGTCAACACATGAAAGTTGTATATATTTGAGTCTAGTTTTCAGAACATTTAACCATTTGTCATTTGGATTTGTGTGCGAAAGGTTATGACTATTCTACTGGAGGCTGTCCGGGCAGGCTGAGCAATTATTCTCCGCGATCGCGAAGAGCAAATTTTGGGTTGGAAAAATTGTTCTCGGCGATCGCGAAGCATTTTCCGCGATCGCGATGAGTAAATACCTGGGCAGAATGATATTTTAGCGGGTTTAGCTCATTTTTCTTCATTTCTTCATGACTATGGGCGGATTTTGAGAGCATTTCAAGGAAGATTTCAACCAAGCTTCAGAGGTAAGATCATTCTACTTATTTCCAAGTTAAATACAAGATTATATCATGGATTAGAACATGAAAATTAGGGAAAATTTGTGGAAAAATTAGTATTTTGAAGAAAACCTAGAAATTTGGAAATTTGGATTTTAGCCACGAATTTAGCATGAATAATTAAGTAAAATGTGTTATTGAATTAGTAAAGCTTCGGGTAGGGATTTTCTTCAAGAAATTTAGAGGTCCGAGCACGTGGGCCTGAGGGAATTTTAGTAATTTCATAGAGTCGGGCTGAGGAACTTTGTAATTTGAATTGGCTATGATTTATTGAGTATAGTTTCATTGAATTATCGTTATTTGGATAGTTTGGGAGCGTTACGCATCCAATTTAGTCGTCGTAGAGGCTTGGAAGCCGGTGATGAATCTTCGGAGCAAGGTGAGTCTCCTTTCTAACCTTGTAAGAGGGAATTGTCCCCTTAGGTGTTCAACATGCTACATGTAATTGTTTTCTGGGGCTACGTACGTACCAAGTGACGAGAGTCCGTACGTAGCGGCTACTATTGTTATGTCCGGGTAGTTAGGTCCCACATCATGCCCTGTATACTTATTGTCATGAATTATATGTATGTTGTAATATTCTGTTGTGTGGTTTTGTTTCTCTGAGATTTATGGATTTTAAATTAATATGGAAGGAAATTGTTTTCACGGAAAAATATTATGAAATGTATTGACTTACGGGAAGGAATATGAAAGAAATTATTTATGGAAAGTATTATGAAAGGAAAAGAAATGACTTATAAGTTTTGTACTCATGTAAGATATTATTGTTTTCCCCGAGCTTTCATTTACTTAAATAATTGGAAAGGATTGTGGTGAAATGAACTTTACATTCTGTGTGCGCATGTTGTCGCTTCATAATTTACATCCCGCGAGCGATATGTAATTTCCTTCACTCTTATGGGAGCAGGCCGTACGCCACGGCGGATTTATAGTGCACTCTTGGAACGGGCCGGTCGATCCCCGACAATGCACAAGGATTTAATTAAGACTGCACTCTTGGTACGGGCCGGTCGATCCCCGGCAGTGCATATCTATTCTTCACTATGATATGATTACATTGATAGACGCACTCTTGGTACGGGCCGGGCGATCCCCGACAGTGTGTAGGCAGGATTACTGTTAAGCATTCACTCTTGGTACGGGCCGGTCGATCTCCGGCAGTTCATAGCTATTCTCCCTCATGACTCCAGCCGGTTGTCCTACTCCTGTGTGCGCACGACTGTTTGGTACTTTTGTTTTCCTGATTTATGATTTGACAGATGTTTGGGGGAAAGGAGACAAGTGAGTTGTTACTGCTTTCAATATTTACTTGGGAACTTTGTATTTTCTTCACAATTGTGGTGCACTATTTACATGTTTACTGCTTTCCTTATATCCTGTTTATTTCTATTTACTGTTGGACCTTAGTGAGTACCGAGTCGACCTCTCGTCACTACTTCTTCGAGATTAGACAGGATACTCACTGGGTACATATATGTATATGTACTCATACTACACTTTCTGTGCATTTTGTTGCACATGTACCTTTATAGTATATTGATTGATTTGGAAGACTTATACGGGCTGCATTCATCCAGAGGCGTTCTACAGCTGCTGGAGTCTCCCTTCTGTGTACTTACATGTTATATCTATTGCCTTTGTCCCATTTATTTCTCGGACAAGAGTTGTATAATTTTATAAATTCTTAGAAATTGCTCATGTACTTGTGTCACCGGGTTCTGGGAAAATGTTGGTATTTCTTGTACTGCATTAAGTGGATTTTCTGCCGTATTTAGTTTACGAGCATTTGCTTTATTATTTGATTATAAATGCAGAAAAAGACATGATTTTGAAAGTGTTAAGCAGGAAGTTGATTGAACTGGTTCAGGGATTGCCTTGCCTGACAGTGTGTCTGGCGCTATCACAACCTATAGATTTTGGGTCATGACAATAACGCCCTGTTCGGAAGACCCTGGATTCATAACATGAGGACGGTCCCTTCAACCCTTCAGCAAGTTCTGAAGTTCCCTACACCGGAGGGAGTGAAAACGGTGTATGGGGAACACTATTCTGTCAAAAAGATGTTTGCGGTCGATGAAGTAATACCGGTATCGACACTCTTTTCAACAAAAGGATCATAGTCCAAGGGAAAGCAAGAGGCTAAATAGAAACCACAAGCACCAATCTCGACTCAGTCGGAGAGGTAGGGAACGGACGATGACGATGACTACTGGGTCCCTCGATGCTTCATAATTCTCGATGATTCCAACACCACCATATCGACAATCGAAGAGCTCGAACAAGTCATTCTGGTCGAATACCGGCCCGAACGAAAGGCATACCTGGGCACGGGATTAACTTTCGAGCTCAGGTAAAAACTTATTCAATTTCTTTTAGATAACATGAATTGTTTTTCTTGGTCCCATATCGATATGAAAGGGGTCCCACCAGAGATCACTACACATCGACTAAGCTTGGACCCAAAGTTGCGCCCGGTAAAACAAAAGAGAAGGCCCCAGTCCAAGATAAAGCATGCATTCATCAAGGACGAGGTAACCAAACTTCTCAAAATAGGATCCATTCGGGAGGTAAAGTATCCCGAATGGTTAGAAAACGTAGTTGTTGTCCCTAAGAAGGAAAATAAACTTAGAATGTGCGTATACTATAAGACTTAAACAAGGCCTTCCGTAAGGACTCTTTTCCATTGCTGAATATCAATTGCATGATCGATGCCACGTCTGGCCATGAGATCCTCAGTTTTCTCGATGCCTACTCCGGGTACAATCAAATACAACTGAACCCAGAGGACCAGGAAAAGACTTCATTCATCACTAAATACGACACTTATTGTTATAACGTAATTCCATTTGGACTAGAAAATGATGGTGCTACTTATCAACGCCTAGTAAATTGAATGTTCGAAGAGAAAATAGGTAAATCAATGGAAGTTTATATTGATGACATGTTAGTTAATTCCCTGAGAGCAGATGACCATTTGAAACATTTGCAGGAGACCTTCGACATACTAAGAAAGTACAACATGAAGCTCAACCCGGAGAAGTGCGCATTCGGGGTCGGCTTGGGTAAGTTCCTCGGCTTTAGTATCGAATCGGGTGATCGAGATCAATCTATATAAAATCAAGTCCATAGAAGATATTACGCTCGTGGATAATGTCAAGGTCGTACAAAGGTTAACAGGGCCCATAGTCTCCCTAGGCCGATTCATTTCGAAGTCCTCGGATAGAAGCCACCGATTCTTCTCTCTACTTAAGAAGAAGAGCAATTTTGCATGGACCTTGGAATGCCAACAAGCCTTGGAAGAACTAAAACGATATCTTTTGAGCCCACCACTGCTTCACACCCTGAAAGCGGACGAGCAACTCTACTTATACTTAGCAGTCTTGGAGATAGCGGTAAGTGGGGTCCTAGTTCGAGAAGAGCACGGTACGAAATTCCCTATTTATTATGTTAGTCGAACCTTAGGTGAGGCCGAGACCCGATACCCACACTTAGAAAAATTAGCGCTTGCTTTAATAAGCACCTCTAGGAAATTAACCTTATTTTTAGTGTCACCAAATTTGTGTTATGACTATCTATACCCTTCGCAACAATTTTTCACAAATCCAAACTCTCGGGTCGATTGTCCAAATGGGCCGTCGAGATCAGCGGGTACGATATCGAGTATCAACCCCTAACGGCCATCAAGTCTCAAATCTTGGCAGGCTTTGTGGCCGACTTCACTGGTCTGAGACGACCCTCTGTTCAAGTACCTCTTATTTTACTCGAGCCTTGACAGAGCCTTTCTCATGCCATCCCTCGTACCGAAGTCAAAAAGGAACTATTATTAAAATTGTGTACATCATCGAGGTGTGGACCCTATTCATAGATGGCGCTTTGAACATGAAGGGGTTCGAGCTAGGCGTCGTTTTGAAGCTACCCACAGGTAATACAATTAGACAATCTATCAAAACTTAGAAATTAACTAACAATGAGGCCGAGTATGAGTGTCACCACCCAAAATTCAAACATGGTCGTGATGGCACCTATTGTGTTACTAGGCAAGCCTACTTCCAGAATATTACTATTAATTGATTTTTAAGAATTTCATAAAACAATATCAACATTTAAATTTCTCATAAACTAAATCAACTCTAAATATAATTCATATAAAGATACGGAAGCTAGCCCCAAACATCGGGGTGTAACTAAGTCACGAGCGTCTAAAACTATGAACAAAGATCTATAATTGTCTAACTGTAAATACTATCCAAATGAATTAAATGATAAAAGGAGTAACAAGGCCTTGCGGACGCTAGCAACTACCTTGCAATCTCCAAAGATAGCCAACCTGAACTCAACGATCGCCGCGCTCTAACTCACCTGGATCTGCACATATAGTTGTTTAACCAAAGAATTGGATTCTTTGCTCAAAGCTATTTTAAGAAGAACACGGGTTTCTAATAACCAAAGAATAAACTAGTTATCGTAAGTAAACTTGTAAATGGAAAGTAATAAGATGCACAAAAAGTAAGTGTATTGCCGTAGTAGTTCGAATGTGTCTTACAAGTTATATTTTAATCCCTTATATAGGGAATTGCTTATATATAACGTCTACCCTTTTCAGTGATTGAGCATTAGTGACTAATAATGGCATTAATGTAACGTTACAATTATTAACCATAATTGTTGCGTGAAGGTCGTATAACGTCTGGCTCATTAATTGAAGATATCCGAATTTGCCCTTTATTCTGCCCGGGTTCACTCTGACCGTGTCTCTTTATCTTCTCAACCAAGTTGAGATCCCCGTAGCTAATTACCCCGTGGGTGTGCTATTCTGTACCTCTTTGCCTCGTACGTCTTCATAGAATCCTGTCCAGTTGTCGCGTTTTCATTACTCCACATAGATTGCTGAGTCACCACATTTGTTACACATGTGAAGCTCTTTTTTACCAATACAGATAGTCCCCCAACTTACCATTTATTTTTCGATTAATATTTGGTAAGTGGATATTTATTTATGGCGGGAATATTTTGCCGCCGCTTCACTTGTAACATTGCATCCATCTCTGAAAGTAGGCGTCGCTTGTCACTTCCATTTAATGCTTGTGCCACGTGGCATTCCCGGACTGGTTCTGCAATTATTCAGCGCCTTTTAGGGCTTTTTGTGGCTGCATCACTCATGAAGTGACAACTTCAATTATGACTTTCACATCACTGTTTTTTCCATTTTTTTTACGGTTGTCTTCGAGTATAAATACCCTTCATTCTTGCTTTACTTTCATGAAAAACTTCTAACCCTTCATTGTTTGTTTGGAAACTTTTTGTCTCTGTAAATATGTCTTCTTCAAGTCACTCCAAGAAAGTCATAAATGTAGATGATCTAACTCTTTCTTCTGTTCCAACTCGGAGTAGAAGAGGTGGTAGACTTAGGAGTTTAGGTTCTACTCCTTCTAGGGGTTCTTCATCTTCTCAAGTTACTCCCTCTCTTTCTTCTAGGTCTTTATCTTCTCCGAGGGCTAGGGCTTCTAGATCTTCGTCTAAGGGTAAAGAACACAATGAGCCTTTGTGTGAGCCGCGGGTCGATGAAATAGTACCTGCAGAATTTTCCTTTGCTAGGGATAGTCAGGTCCTTAGAGATCAACTTTCTTCATTGTCGTCTCTTGACAGTGCTGACAAATACCCTACCCAGATTACTGAAGGTTTGATACCTCTTGTACGCATGGATTCTTTCTGGAATCCTGATTTCCCTATTGTTGTGCCCAATGGTAATCAAAGAATAACCTCTTACAAGGCTGGGTATTCTTTTGCTTATACTTATCCCTTCACATTAGGATTCAAGCCTCCCATCGACCCAGTTATCATCGATTTTTGTCGATTCTTTAAAATTTGTTTGGGACAAGTCGGTCCTCTCGTGTGGCGAGTTGTTACGTGTCTTAGATATTTGGCTAACTTAGCTTCGGTCCCCTTTACCTTTCATAATCTCATTCACCTCTATTCTCCAATGTTGTTCCGCCAGGGGTTTTTTACTCTCGCGGCTTGGAGCAAAAAAGGTGTTAGTGACTCCTCATGACGATAAAGATCGAGGATGGTACCTTCGGTATGTTGCCGTTCCTACTGCTGGTTTAGTAGGTGAATAAAATCTTCCCTTCCCTGAGAAGTGGAATCTTGCACGTGAGTACAGTTTTGCTCACATTCCTTTCCTTTTGCTTTAGATACTTTATCTGTACCGTAACTGTTTCTTCTCTTTGCAGCAACCATGGGAACCGTCAAGAATGTCTCCAGTTTCCGAGGTTGGGTAGAAAAACTTTTGTTCATCGTTCCATTAGAAGAACACTCATGGAAATACCTCTCCGGGAGGTTTGGTTGGAGCGTTAAGACTCATGGTAAATGAAGTTTTTTTTTTACTTCTTTCCTCATTAGAGCTTTATTTGACCCTTTTACTTTGATAGGATTTTATGCTCATGGAGCTTCTACTGCATCCGTGTCTGCTCCAAAGTTATCCTTGGCAAAGGCCCAGGAGATCGTTTCAAGCTCCTCTTCTTCAAAGAGAAAAGCAAGTGGGTCAAGGACCTTAGAAGATGAGGAAGAAGATGAGAGTTCTTTAGTCCATAGGTCACGAAGAAGGAAGGTGGTTTCTGACGTCAAGTCTACACCTGCTATTGATACTCCCGCGCCTGAAGCTGAACTTTCTGCCCCTGAGGATGCTACTCCCTCTCTCGTGCGTGAATCAATGGATCTCCTGTTCCGTGAAGGTTTTGGTTCTGTTGCTGATGAAGCTCCCCTGGCTATTTTCTCTCCTTATGCCCTTAAAGAACTTCCCTCAACTACTCCTGTTATTACTTCTGCTCCCATGGTTGTTCCTGCTCCTGTCGTTTCTCCCTCTACCGTGGCTTTTTCTGCCCCTCAGACTTCCTTGCCCGTGGCTCCCTCATCCATTCCTGCTTCTGTGCCTTCTGTTGTAGAAGTAGGGTCTTCTAGCAGGGGGGAGATGAGACATGTGATGATAGAAGTTCCAAGAGAGGGTAACCTCTTTAAAAAGTCCGGCCAGCCTGATATATGGCTGAAACCGTTAATAGGTCCAACTGAAAGAGCTAAGTTGGACAGCCACAGTTCCCTTACATGGGCAAATGAGATCGTGCATACTTCTTTAAAGGTAAAATATACTTTCTTTCGTTCATTTTTGCGAACATTCTTGCCGTAACTTATTTATCTGCTTTTGTAGATCAATCTTATAGGCACAGAGGTAATGCAGAGGGTTTCCCATACAGAGCAGGAAGTAAGGGAGTTGCGTGTTGAGGAAGATAATTGGAAGGAGAAATATGAAAGCTTACAACTCGACATATAGGCAGTAGAATAGGAGAAGTGTACCTTGGAGCAGCAAGTGATGGTCATGACAACAAAATTGGCTATTGAGAAGGCATCTTCAGATCTGGCAGGCAAGGATAAGAACGTCCTAGAATCCTCATTCGCAGAACAGCTGTCTCGTGCATCTGAAGAGATCAGGAGCCTAAAGGCCTTATTGGACCAGAAGGAGGAGTATTCGGGAGAACTTGTTCAATCATACACTCAAACCCAGGAGGATCTTCGCAACTCTTTGAAGAAAATTAAATCCGTGGAAAGGTCTTTCCCTCCTTTAAAGGCCTCTCATGATGCTGCCGTGGATGAGATGGATGAATTAAGAGCTGAATTTGAGATGTGGGAGAAATATTATGAAGCTTTTGAAGACAAGGCAGCCATTGATGTGAGTTGGGCTTATATGAACTCTCGTCTCGACACATTGATGGAAATCAGCCAAGAGGGTTTTAACCTAAAAGCTGAAATTGCAAAGACCAAGGAGACCATTGAGAAGCCTCAACAAGGTCAAAATCTCTCTTCACCTGAAGGTGAGGCTCCTGCTGCTCATGTCTCTTCATCCCAAGATGCTCCTCCTGCCAGCGAAGACAACCCCCCATCTGATGAAGTTTAAGATCTTGGTTCTTTTTTTTGGTATCAATTGGTGGTTACCCCCATTCCCATCGGGGTAAGTTTGGATCCTTTAAGTCCCCAACTGACAACTTAGGGGCACCCAATGTAAAAATATTAATATGGCTAAGACTAAGTTAATACTTAATTTATTTTTCCGTTAATATATTAATGCAAGTATGACTTTAATTTCTGTTGAGTTTTTGTTTCACTCTTTTAAGTCTTTTGCATGCTTGAGGTTTAAGTTTTACCTCTGAGTTTTGCATATAAAATGCTTAGATTATCCGTATCTTTTCGTAATAGGTACAGTTTGTGAAAGAGGGACCTTTTTGATCGACACTTAATGAAGAAGATGTCTCAACTTCATAATGGTGTAAATATGCAATAGAGAGATAGGAATTTTTCACATGTTTCTTTTTAACAATTTTTTTTGAAGAAAGTTTTTTGTTGAACTTTCGTAACATTTCACATGTGTTTGCGTACCGTCTAAAGCTCATGTTGCAACTGTTTTATTTTAACAGGTTTAATACAAACTTGTATTTCGTAACCGTTTTTCTTTTGTAATAATTTTTTTGAGTTAACACAAGGGAATAACTGTTTTTTGTTCATAACAGTTTTTATAAGGGTATGGGTTTTAACCCGTAATTGTTTTCATTGCCAACAATTTTTAATAAATACAATACGAGGGTGATGCTTTTTCATCCATAACTATTTTTGTTTGTAACAGTTTTTTGAATAGGTACAAGGATAATGATCTTTCATCCATAACTGTTTTTATTCATAACAGTTTTCTGTATAAGTACAAAGATTTCCTAACTAATTTTATTTACAACAGTTTTCTGAATAAGTACAAAGATGATGATCTTTATCCATAACTGTTTTTAGTTAGAACAATTTTCTGAATAAGTACAAAGATGTGCATTTTTCCCTCGTAACTAATACTTTGCCTTTTAACCTGAACATTCATTGAAGTTTTTTTTTTGGATCAGGCTTTATGTTTTGAGTCTTTTGGCTCTTTTGATTTTTGCTCGTATCACTTGATTCGTTGGGTAGATGGATCCTCAGGCTCGAGCTTTGACTTTTTGATAGTCTTCTTTGCTTCGTCTTTGCCTTCCATAGTGTATAGTCCCCCAAGTGTTTGAGCTTTGAAGAATGAAATCTCGAGCACTTGACTATTCCTTCCTTGTGGTCCTTTTCCTGAAAAGGAAAAACATACAGGACTCGAAGGTACATAATTTTTAGATGATGACTGCTTAACCCTTTAAAGCGTCCATCAGAAAGTGTAACCCTAGACCGGGAATTCAGTTACTTCCTCGCGTCTTTGCAGGTCTAATATCATCATCTGGTGATGGGTTAGCTTTTTGCCTATCATCTAAAATGGTTAGTAAAATCTAACTATTCAAATATAAAATCGAACATAATGATACCTGACCGGGGGTATTCCTTTCACTTAGAAGTAGTACTTCTTTAAATGAACGGCATTCCAACTGGTTGGTAAGATCCTGTCGTCCATAGCTTCCAGCTCATAAACACCTTTCCCAGCAATGCCACGGACTTTGTAGGGTCCTTCCCAATTTGGACTTATCTTCCCTGCGCCAACTTCCTTCGTTGATTGAAATACTTTCTTAAGAACGAAGTCCCCAATTTTGAAATATCTGAGATGAGCCTTTCTGTTGTAATATTGTTCTATGATTTGCTTCTGAGCTGCCATTCATATTAGCGCAACTTCTCTTCTTTGCTCGAGCAAGTCCATATTGGTTCTTAACTCGTCGTTGTTCTCTTCCTCCTTGGATATTGTAAGACTTGTGCTTGGTTCGCCGATCTCCACCGGTATCAAAGCCTCTGCACCGTAAACAAGTGCGAAAGGAGTTTCTCCCGTGGCTATTTTTTGAGTTGTTCTGTAAACCCATAATACTGCCGGTAGCTCATCAGGACAATTTCCCTTGGCTTTTTCCAACCGTTTCTTCAGGTTGTTGATCATGACTTTGTTGGTTGATTCGGCATGTCCATTAGCCATGGGGTGATTTGGTGACGAAGTGATTCGTTTGATTTTCCAGCTTTCAAAGAATTTTGTGATCTGAGAGCCTATGAATTGCGGGCCATTGTCACATACGATTTCTTTCGGTATTCCAAAGCGGCATATTATGTTTTGCCATATTAAGCTCTTCACTTCTTTCTCTCGCACCTGTTAAAAAGCTTCTGGTTCTACCCATTTCGTGAAATGATTAGTTAACACAAGCAAGAACCGTACCTTTCCTTTAGCTGCGGGAAGGGGTCCCACTATGTCCATGCCCCATTTCATGAACGACCATGGTGATATCACTGGGTGCAGTAGCGCTGGTGGCCGATGCATGTTGTTAGCAAATCGTTGGCATTTGTCGCATTTAGCTACGAAACCCTCGGCTTCTTCTTCCATTTTGGGCCAATAGTACCCTGCTATAATGAGGGTTTTGACTAAGGATCTCGCTCCTGCATGATTTCCACAGTGCCCTTCGTGGATTTCCCTCGTCACGAATTCTGTTTGATTGGGTCCAAGGCATTTTGCTAAGGGACCTCCGAACATCTTATGGTATAAAGAATTGCGAATGAGGCAGTACCGTGCAGCTTTTTTGCGAAGTGCTTGAGCTTCTTTTTTATCTTCAGGTACGGTACCATTCTGCAAAAAATTTAAGATTTCGTTTCTCCAATCCCAGGTTAAATTGTTAAATGTTACCTCATTTTTGTCCTGGTCAATTGCTAAATGAAACAAGCGAGCGACAATTGCATTGTCTTTATTTGTCACTTCTGTAACTGCTGCGAGGTTAGCTAATGCATCCGCTTCTTCATTTTCCTCTCTAGGCATTTGCATAAATTTCCATGATTTGAATTGCCTTACGAGATCTCGTGCCTTTTTAAGGTATTGTTGCATCCGAGTCTCCCTAGCAATATAAGTCCCCTGCATCTGGTTCACTACCAGTTGAGAGTCACTTTTGATCACGATCTGCTCAATTGAGAGTTCTCGTGCCAGTTCAAGTCCTACAATGACAGCTTCATACTCCGCTTCATTGTTAGTTATAGGATAACATTTAATGGCTTGTCGTGTCTTTTCACCCGTGGATGATATTAAGACTATGCCTAAGCCGGCTCCTTTTACATCAGATGAGCTGTCAGTAAATAGGGTCCAAATACCCGGATTAGCCCCGTTAAAGATTTGTAACTCCTTTTCTACTTCAGGGACAATGCTATTATTAAAATCAGCGACGAAATCACCTAGAATTTGAGACTTTATTGCAGTCCTAGGCTGATATATTATGTCATGCTCGCTTAATTCTATAGCCCATTTAGCTAGTCTTCCCGATAATTCTTGCTTATGCAATATGTTTCTCAATGGGTATGAGGTTACAATAGTGATTGGATGACATTGAAAATATGGTCTTAACTTTCTGGCCACCATTATAGCTAAAGTAAGTTTTTCTAGATGCGGGTATCTAGTTTCAGCATTCAACAAAGACTTACTTACATAGTAAAGTGGTGATTGTTTACCTTTGTCTTCCCTTACCAATACTGCACTTACGACAATTTCTGCAACGACAAGATAGACATACAACCTTTCCCACTCTTTTGGCTTTGATAGCAGCGGGGGTTTTGATAGGTAGGCCTTCAGATCCTTGAGAGCCTGTTGACATTCCTCAGTTCATTTGAACTGATTCTGCTTTTTAAGAACTGAAAAGAATCTAAAACTTTTCTCCGAGGACCTGGAAATAAATCTTCCCAGGGCTGCAATTCTGCCTGTTAGTCTTTGAACTTCTTTTTTATTTGTAAGTACATCGGGTCTTTCTTTGATATATTTAATTTGAGCAGAATTTACTTCTATTCCTCTATTTGACACAAGGAAACCCAAAAACATACCTGATTCTACGCCAAAGGCGCATTTTTTGGATTTAGTTTCATATTATACCTACGTAAAATTTCGAAGGTATTTGAAAGATGCTGGAAATGTTCTTCCGCTTGTGTTGATTTCACCAGCATGTCATCGATGTAAACTTCCATCATTTTTCCAGATGTTCCTGGAACATCTTGGTCACAAGCCTTTGGTACGTGGCTCCAGCACTTTTCAGGCCAAAAGGCATGACTTTGTAGCAATAAGTCCCCCTGTTTGTAATAAAGGAAGTTTTTTCCTCGTCTGAGGGATACATTTTGATCTGGTTATAACCAAAGTATGCATATAGAAAGCTTAACAATTCATGACCTGCAGTGGCATCAATCATTTGATCTATGTGTGGCAATGGAAATGAATCTTTAGGGCATGCTTTATTTAAATCCGTATAATCTACGCATACTCTCCATTTACCATTCTTTTTGGGCACCACCACAGTATTGGCTAACCAATTAGGGTACTTTACCTCACGTATTGAACCAATTTGCAAGAGTTTTTGTACCTCTTCTTCAATCACTTGGCTCTTGAATGGTCCTTGCTTTCTTTTCTTTTGCTTGATAGGTACGAAGGAAGGATCCTCATTTAGCTTATGAGTCATCACTTTCGGCGGGATACCTATCATGTCTGAATGGGACCATGCAAAGCAATCTGCATTAGCTTTTAAATAATCAATTAACTTACCTTTTCGGCTGGGGCTTAGCCTCGTGCCATTGTGAACTTTCTGTTCAGGCTTTTGTTAAGACACTGGAACAACTTTGAGCTCTTCCGTGGTTGTTTTGATGTGTTTGTCTTCTTCTGGCTCTTGAATGACATCAGATCTGGAATCCATGTCTGCATGGTTTGATACACCTCCCGTGGTGACTTGATTCACCTTCTCGTGACTATTTGTTCATGTTTGAATAATAGTTCCTTCCATACCTGTTTGGGAAATAACTTCTTCCATACCTTTTTGAGCAACAGTTTTCTCCGTACATGTTTGAGCAACAATTTTCTCCGTACCTTTTGATTTTTCTGATTCCTCTTTATTGGCATAGTGTCCCACATAATTTATATTCCTTGAGGTTTGTTGATCGCCTCGAATCTGTTGAATTCCCCATTCAGAAGGGAATTTAATTACCTGATGCAAGGTAAATGGTACTGCCTTCATGTCATGTATCCATGGCCTCCCCATGATTACGTTGTAGGCCATGTCAGTATCAATGACTTGGAACCAAGTATTTTTGATTACTCCTTCAGTGTGTCATTGTGTGGAAGCATTAATTCGCTAATATCTGCATCATCGAATGATATACTGTCTACTTCCAAGTCTTCACGAATCCGCTTCCCGTGTGTAATTGTGAATTTTTTGGTTCTTTTGCAGATTACTCTGTTCACCTCCTCACCTCTATGTATCACGTTGACCGTTCGTTTTGGAGATAGTGGTTTTGGGGGCTCCTACCTGTTCTTCACATATACCTCTTTACCTTTTTCACTAAACAATTCTGTCAAATAGCCCTGTTTTAATAATTGTTCTACCTCACCTTGCAAAACTCTGCAATCCGAAGTTCTGCGTCCATGATCGTTATGGAATTCACACCAGAAGTCTGGATTTCTTATATTTGGGTTTGACCTCATTTCTTTGGGCTACCGGACTTTATCGCCCATATTTCTCAGTACTATGATTAGTTCAGAAGTACTTACATTGAAGTTGTGATCTCTAACTCTTGTACTACCTCTGCTTCGTTCATTGCGATCCTTTCTGGATCTTGATGAGGATGAGCCCGTAGCTCTGTTTGATGGTCTATATTCTGACGGGGCGTTTTCAAATCTGGGACGATTTTCTCGTCCCGAAGGTCCCATATAAGGGTCGTACCTGTTTTTACCTGTCCTTTTTCTGGCTCGGAGTGTCTGGAATTAGTGCAATCTTCAGCCCTTGTTTGGGCGATGGTGTCCTCTTCTATACGTAACTTGGTACTATACCTGTTATAGACATCGTTCCATGGCGTAGCTGGGAATTCTCTCAGGCTTTCCTTGAGTCTTCTCGTGGCTTTTGAGCTTTTATCATTTAAATTGCTTGTAAATGCCATGGCTGCCCAATTGTCAGGTACCCTTGGTAACAATATCCTTTCTCGTTGAAACCTGTCTACAAATTCACGAAGTAGCTCCGTGTCTCCTTGTTTTATTTTAAATATTTCCTTCATTATTTTTTCGACTTTTTGCGCATCGGAATGCGCTTTTATAAAAGAATCTGCAAGCTCAGCAAAAGAATCAATAGAATTTTCAGGGAGAAGAGAATACCAGGTTAACGCTCATTTGGTAAGTGTTTCTCCAAACTTCTTAACCAAGACTGACTCAATTTCTTGCTTTGTCAAGTCATTTCCCTTCACTCCAGTGGTAAAAGCAGTCACATGGTCGCGTGGGTCAATTGTCCCATCATATTGAGGAACATCAAGCATTTTAAATTTCTTGGGAATAGGCAGGGGCGCTGCACTTGGCTTCCAAGGTTTTTTTTTGAGTTAAATTTATATTCTATTGATACTAAAAAAATAATACAATTGAGTCCTAGTAGTAGCTTTGACTCACTACTACCTCTATACATCATTCATACTATGACAAGGAATAGGAAAGTATCTAATCTCTATCAATACACTGACTTCCTAGTTCTATCTATATACTTCATTGGATCCAGTTTAGTTTGCTCAATGTCTTCTTCCATTTCTTGTTATGCTTCCCCTGAACATGTAGATGCAGTACTATTTCTTTGCATATTTGTTGCTCATCATATTTGCTATCCTCAAATCTTCCTCGATTTCTTTCTCTCCAGATCAGTGCTACTACCATTGCAAAGACACAACATGTAATAACATTCATGCCTGTCATGCTTTCTGCCATTTTGCTGATCCATTTCACTTCATCTTCCCAATCACCTATGTTCCGATTATACCCCAGCCATAGGCATAGTTTTACCCATAAACTCTTTGTTTTCGCACATTCAAAGAATAAGTGACTGAAAGTTTCCATACTCTGCCTGCATAATATACAATCACTTGGTATAGAAATGCCAAACGTCATCAGTCTATCAACTGTTTCTAGCCTCTTCTGCACTACAAGCCATAAAATGAATTTATATCTCGGATGTACACTTGACTGCATCATCAATCCTCTCCACTCGACCTTGCAATATTCTGGAATCATCTTCAGATATAGTTGTTTGATTTGAAACTTCCCATTCTTGCACAAGCTATGTAGTCTTTCTTTCATAGTCCCTTGAAGTTGTTGCTGCTGCATTACCTGTTGTCTTAGGAATTGGCATGGTCTCCAGATCATTCTTTTTTATATAAAAGCTATGAACCCATCTAATCTATAGACAATCCTTCTTCCTGTTTAAATCCCATAAGTGCTTGGTAATTGCTGCCTTATTCCATATCTTGATATCTAGTATATTTAGCCCCATTACAGCTACTGGTTTACATACATTCTCCCAGGATATTAAAGCTTTCTTTGAGACAGTTACATTTCCTGTCCATAAGAATGTCCTGCAGATACTTTCTATCAGTTTCAGTACATTTTTTGGCATTATGAACACCTGTGCCCAGTAGGTCTAAATACCAAACAACACTGTCTTTATCAGTTGACATCTTCTTGCATAGGACAATAGTCTTGCTGACCAACATGTAACCTTTGCTGTTATCTTCTCCACTAGTGGCAAGTACTGAGTGATATTAAGTTTCTTTGAATTCAAAGGTACTCCTAAGTATCTGAAAGGCAACTTTCCTTCATTAAACCCCAATGTTTGTAGGATTTCATCTTTAGTTTTCTGATCAATACCAGCCAGACATATAGCACTCTTGCTTACATTTGCCTACAGCCCTGAAAACCTGTGAAAATTTGCAGAATGCTTTGTGTAGTATCCCGATGGACTCTATATCAGCTATACAGTACATCAGTAGGTCATCAGCAAAGCACACATGGGTGCTATTTAGTTTCCTACACTTTGGATGGAAATTGAAGTTCCCATTCTTCTGCAGTTGTAGCAATTCTCTACTTAGGTTACTCCATAGCAATGACAAATAAGTAAGGAGACATAGGATCTCCTTGTCTTATTCCTCTATTTCCCTTAAAAGGTTTAGTTAATCCACCATTCATCACCAATGAATATGACACTGTAGTTACACAGGTCATGATCCACTGCACAAACTTAAAAGGAAATCCAAGGTCCTTCAGCATTTGCTTGAGAAAATTCCACTCCAATGTGTTATAAGCTTTCCTTAGATCAACTTTCATCACACACCTTGGAGATACTCCTTTCCTGGCATATCCTTTAAACAGTTCATGACTGAGCACTATGTTGTCTACTATACTCCTACCTGCAATAAAGGCTGATTGTGATTGATCAATCAGTCCCTCAAGCACTCCCTTAATCCTTCTTGTGATGACCTTAGAGATGATCTTATATACTGTTGTGCAGCAAGCAATTGGTTTGTAGTCCTTTACTGTTGTTAGAGCTTTTACTTTAGGAACTAAAGTAATACCTGTAGTGTTTATCATAGTGGGAAGCCTGTTTATGTTGAAGAAATCCTTCACAGCAACAAATATATCTTCCTTCACTACTTCCCAGTTCCTTGTAAAGAATTCCACAGGAAAACCATCAACCCCAGGTGCTTTGTCTCTTGGCATCTCTTTGACTGCTTCAAAAATCTCCTCTACAGTTACATTTTGTATCAATGCTCTCTGTTGCTCCACTGTTAAACAAGGCCCTTCTCTGGTAACACTGTATTTGCACAAGGTAATTCTCCTGCACTCTCCCCCATTAATGACTGAAACACTGTAACGAATTCTTGCTCCACAAGTTTAGCTTTTGTTAGCTTCACCTCAGTGTCTGTGTAAATAGTAGTTATACTATTTTGACTGCATCTAATCTTCCACTGTGCATGAAAATATTTTGTATTTAAATCTCCACATTCTATCCAACATGCTTTTGATTTCTGCCTCAATATTTGCTCCTCTACAGTACTGCATTTCTCAATGTCTTCTAATACAACTTTCTCTTCATTTATAAGTGATAATGCTAAGGGATTTTTTCTCATATGGCTTTGCACAATATCCAATCTCTCCCTTGCCTTATTAAGCTTTTGCTTATATGAATCTATATAAGCATTTATCTCCTTAAGTTTCTCATTCATGTTCTTCAACTTAGCCCATACTTGCTGCATAGGTGATCTTTCATAATTCTTTCTCTATACCTGCTGAATTACACTCTGAAACTTTGGATGATCCATAACATTTGTATATAATCTAAATGGCTTAGGATGTAGTAGTTTCTGGCTCCCACATTTGATGAGGATAGGTGAGTGATCAGACACAGATGGATTCATATAGTCTGCTTCCACATGTCCAAATTGTTGTAGCCATTGATAATTCCCTAGAGCCCAATCAATTTTACTATACACTCTATTCCCTGTGCCTTGCTTATTTGTCCAAGTATAGTGCCATCCCTTAGCTCTGAGGGAGGTAAGTTGCACATCATCAATCATTCCTTTAAATCCTTGCACTTCAGCAACAGTTACTGGAGAACCTATCCTGTCTTCAGAACATAGTACATTATTAAAATCTCCACTCAATAGCCATGCCTCCTGACTTGGTACTACTATATGCCTTAGAGCTTTCCATAACATCTCCCTCTTCTTCACATCATTTTGAGCATATATAACACTAAGTTGAGATTTAAACTTAGTACTAGTATCTTCCACACTACAGTGTATGAACTGATCAGTCATATGGCTTACTGTTACTTGCACATGACTTCTCCAAAGTATCCAAATTCTTCCATTCACAACATGTGAATAGTTGCTACATACATTCCAACCCGTAGCTATCTTTTTTTGTATTTTCTTGGATTTATGCTCCTTTACTCTAGTCTCTATGCATCCCAGGACATCTACTTTATTTCCAGCAATAAGAGTTTTCATCTCTTTTTGCTTATGGGCTAGGTTTAGCCCCCTAATATTCCAAGTAACAATTATCATTTGGATAATAGGGGGTCTGGTGGTCCAGGATCAGCTTTATGACCACTGCTTCCTTCATCCATACTTTTAGAAATATTTTTTCCTTTTCCAATCCCTGCATTGTGCTTCCCCATTTCTGCATTAGTGCATCTACATGCTGGATCAAAAGAGTCTGTTCTTCCTGAACTTGTCCTGCACACAACTTATATTTCAGTGTCCTTGTTTCCATTTGCTTTCCTCACACTTTCTTCTTCTGTCAGAGCTTTTTGTATTATCCTTACTTCTGGTTGAACATCAACATGCACTGGATCCTCTTGTTATTTGACAATCCAAGCTTGTTTGACATTCTTCCCCTACTTCTTTCCCCTTCTCCTTTGCCTTTTCTGTTTTTCATCTTCCTGCATCCCTTGTTCCTCATCACCTTTAGCATTATACCAGCAGTCCATAGCATCATGCCCAAACTTTAAGCAATTATTACAAAAGCTAGGCTTCCAGTCATATTCAACCATTTGTATTTTTGGCCCATAAGGTGATTCAATTTCAATCTCATCTGGTAATGAATAAGCAGCATCAACTTCCACAAGCACACGAGCATAAGAGATCTTTTCATAGTGAGATGTATACTTCTCAGTGTACAATGGCTTTCCAATAGCACTAGCCATTTTGCTAAGTGCTTCAGTCGACCAAAATCCCACTGGTAAGCCAGGAAATCGTACCCAAACTGGAATGGTACTAAGAATATCCTTATTGAATGAAAAATCAATTTCCCACATTCTCAGCACTATAGGTCTGTTCCTATACGTATAAGGTCCATATTGAAGTACTTGATCCCTATCAGCCATAGTATTGAATATGAAAATACAGTATCCCTCAGAATGCATAAGGATCTGAGGTTTAGCAACAAAATTCCAAGCATTCATCACATAATTATCCATAGCTTTCTCATAAGGATTTTCTCCAATTACATAGCCAATTAATGCAGGTTTCCAGTAATCTTCATGAGATATTAAATCTTCATCACATAGCATAATTATTTTCTTACCGTCTCTATCAATTGGAGGCATAAATGATAGTGGTTTCCCCATTTGTGAGCTGCGATTTCCTTGAACAATTTCAGTTGCCGTTGGTGTATGCTTCTCCGATCCACTGGCTTCTGAATACTGTAGTCGTCGCACTGTTAGTACTTCCTCCATTTTTACCGGTTGAAGTTGAATCTCACTATCTGAGCTGCTCAATTCATGTCCTTCCTCAATTGTTTGGTACTTTTGTGGAAGAGAACTACCAAAAGTCAGAGGTGGTAGTTCCTTCTGTACTCCATTTTCTGGTGTGATCAGCTTCTCCGTCTGCTTCACAGTCTCATGCAATGGTTTCCGGTGCCGAGCCATCAATTTTGGTGCCAATTGCAAACTTTGCTATTGTGCGCTGAGAGAAACGGTAAACGTGCGCCGAGAGAATATCTATCAACGTCAATGCCCTTGATAACAGGTGGTACTCCAGGAATTTGTTCGATTCGATCATTTTGTTCCTTCACCTGTTTTTGCAAGGTTAATAATAAAGATTGTAACTCTGGGTTATTGGACATACCTGGTCTTGTTTCGAGGGATTCATTTAGAGTGCCTCCATTTCCTGAGTTTGCTAACCCAGATTATGGGTTTTCCATAGTTGCGGTGTTGTTAGGAGGTGGCGCAGGTGATGCAGATGGTAATCCTCTCATAAAAGCTTGTAGAGCTTGAGTCACATATTCACCAACCATTTGCTTCACCTGATCTTGTTCTCCTGTTTGTTCATTTGCATTGTTATTATTGTTTTGAGCCGTGGATCTATCTAGGGAATTCTCCCTTGAGCCCCGTGGGGTTCCTAAAGGTAATGGAACTGGAGTTCCAATTCTCTGTTGATTATTGTCATTGGCGTTTGACATAATTCAAAGGATGTAATTTGAAAGTAAAGATTATCAGATTCCCGGTAACGGAACCAATTTGTTTAACCAAAGAATTGGATTCTTTGCTCAAAGATATTTTAAGAAGAACATGGGTTTCTGATAACCAAAGAATAAACTAGTAATTGTAAGTAAACTTGTAAATGGAAAGTAATAAGATGCACAAAAAGTAAGTGTATTGCCGTAGTAGTTCGAGTGTGTCTTACAAGTTATATTTTACTCCCTTATATAGGGAATTCCTTCATTTAACGTCTACCCTTTTCAGTGATTGAGCATTAATGACTAATAATGACATTAATGTAACGTTACAATGATTAACCATAACTGTTGCGTGAAGGTCGTATAACTTCTGACTCATTAATTGAAGATCTCCGAATTTGCCCTTTATTCTTCCCGGATTCACTCTGACCGTGTCTCTTCATCTTCTCAACCAGGTTGAGATTCCCGTAGCTAATTACCCCGTGGGTGTGCTATTCCGTACCTCTTTGCCTAGTACCTCTTCATAGAATCTTGTCCAGCTGTCGCGTTTTCATTACTCCGCATAGATTGCTGAGTCACCACATTTGTTACACATGTGAAGCTCTTTTTTACCAATACAATAGTGCAGGGTGTAGTATGAGTACAACTGACTCATTAGTAACAGAAATAACTAAGGAACATTCCATAACTCAGTAATTTCCACAAAGAAATTTAAACATATAAATGCAACAACCACACAAATAAATACTATCTCACACCAGTGTCACTCCATCACTCATCACTCGCACTCAGCACACAACACTCAACACTCAACTTCGGGGGGGGGGGGGGGGGGGGGGGGGGGGGAGGGCTCCAAAATCCCAAGCTTTAGGCACAGAAAACTCACGTACCATACTATGTTCTAAGCACGGACATCTCACGTGCCATAATATCAATACCTGGATACACACGGGCATCTCACGTGATGCACGGACAGCTCACGCGCTATGGTATCAATACCTGGACCCGCACAAACAGCTCACGCGCTATGGTATTTATATCCTCACAACCAGGCCCTCGGCCTCACTCAATCACGTACCTCACTAGCCTCACCATCATCAACAAATAAGGGAACACAACCCACATCAAGTGTCACAGCATATTAGCAAATAATAGAGACTGAGGTAAACATGTACAATGATTTCTATGACTGAGTACAAATAATATGAGCATGAATAAAGCCTAAGCATGATCTCTAACATGAAGGCAGACAAGTTCAACAACAAGTAACTACGTAAACACAGATGATGACCATGAGGCCTCACGGGACGGACCAAGTCTCCATCCCTCTAGGTATACACACACGCGCCCGTCACCTAGCGTGGGTATCACCTCCAAACAGTCGCACAATATAAGATTCTCCGGGTTTATATCCTCAAAGCCAGAGTTAGAAATGTTACTTACCTCAACAGTGTAAACTCCTACTTCAGGATGCCCTCGTCTATGGACTCGGTCTCCAAAAGCTTTGAATGTAACCACAATCAGATTCATACCATCAACATAGGCTAACAAATCGAATTCCTCAATGAAAACTACAAAATATGCGAAAAATCCAAAATCGGCCAAAACCTGGCCCCCGGGCCCACACCTCGAAATCAGTCAACAATGGCAAAATCAAAATACTCATCCTTTTCCGAGTCTAACCATTTAAATTTTATCAAAATCGGACTCCGTTTGGTCCCTCAAATCCCTACCTAAAACTCTCCAAAACTCAAGCCCTAACTCCCTCAATTTCACTTTGAAATCATTAATCAAATCCCAAAAACGAAGATGGATTCATGAAATAAAAATAAAAATGAGTAGAGAACACTTGCCCCAGTCCATATGGTAAAAATTGTCTCCACAATAACCCAAATCCGAGCTCCCCAACTCAAAATATGACCGAAAGAACAAATCCTTATTTTGTATATTTTCTAGCAGTTATTTTGCCTCGCTTCTCATGCCATACGATCCCGAAACTCATTTTTATGCCTTCAATGGATTCCTTGTGAAATTCTAGTCAAGTTAGGCTTTTGAATCACTCAATTTGACCTCATAATGAATGAGATATGTAAGTTTTAATATTTGCAAATAGTTCAGATTTTTAAATACGCCGTCAATGACAATTTTGTAATTAATCTGAAAAATCTGGCAATCTTAGTAAAATGACCATAAAATCCTCATACGATATCCAAATTTGACGATTCTTTTTTCTACAGGTCCGTAATTACGATACAAATCTAATTCTTCATTCAAAAAAGAAATCGGAGCTCATTTGTTCAATATGATATCATTTATGCTTGAAGAGACGACGTCGAAATATAAGAAAAACGAGCGCAACACAACCCAAACCTATCCAAAACTCACCTGAGTCCCTCGGGACCTCAACCAATAATTCCAACAAGTCATATATCACTACCCGAACTTAGTCGAACCTCCAAAACACTCAAAACAACACCAAAACACCAAATCAATCTCGAATTCAAGCTTGAGAACTTCTAAACTGCCAAAATTCGCCAACGACGCTGAAACCTATCAAACCACATCATACGGAGCTACTCGTGCCCCCAAAATACCGAGCGAAATACAAATGCTCAAAATGACCGGTCGGGTCATTACAATGAGGCCATGATTGCAGGTCTCGAGCTGGATAAAAGTTTTGAAGGAGAGGTCATCGAGGCCAAATTTGATTCCCTATTTGTGGTAAACCAAGTCAACAGAACTTTCGAGGTCCGAGAAGACCGAATTCAGAGGTACTTGGATAAGATACGTGTGGCTCTACATTGATTTAAAGAATGGACCTTGCAGCATGTACCTCAGGAAAAGAACATCAAGGTCGATGCCCTCGCAAACTTGGGGTCATCGGTCGAATATGATGAACTTAGCTCGGGGACTGTCGTACAACTTTCGAGGTCAGTGATCGAAGAAGGCCATGCCGAAATAAATTCTACAAGTCTGACCTAGGATTGGAGGAATAAGTATATTGAATACCTAAAGAACGGGAAGCTTCCATCGGATCCTAAGGAATCGATGAATCTACGCACAAAGGCAGCACAGTTCGTGTTGGTCGAGGATGGAACACTGTATAGGAGAATGTTCGATGGATCATTGGTGATATGTTTGGTACCAGGAGACATCGACTACGTCCTACGAGAGATTCACGAAGGCACTTGTGGAAATCATTCTGGTGCTGAGTCATTGGTTCACAAAGTTATTAGAGCAGGGTACCATTGGGCCGATATGGAAAAGGATACAAAAGAGTTCGTTCGAAAGTGCGACAAAAGCCAAAGGTATGCGCCGATGATTCACCAGCCCAAGGAGCAACTCCACTCAGTCTTATCCCCATGGCCGTTCATGAAATGGGGAATGGACATCGTTAGCTCTCTCTCATCGGCCCCAGGTAAAGCTCAATTCGTTTTGTTTATGATTGATTATTTTTGTAAGTGGGTTGAAGCACAGGCTTTCGAGAAAGTCAGAGAAAAAGAAGTCATAGACTTCATTTGGGACCATATTATATGTTGATTCGAGATGCCTGCCGAGATTGTGTGCGATAATGGAAAACAGTTCATCGGCGGCAAAGTGACAAATTTCTCAAAGATTAAAAAAGATTCTATCGACGCCATATCATCCTAGTGGGAACGGACAAGCCGAATCAACTAACAAGACCATAATTCAAAATCTAAAGAAAATATTGACCGACGCAAAAGGGGAAATGGAGAGAGATACCGCCCAAGGTTCTTTGGGCATACATCAAAATCCAGTATGGGGGCAACACTGTTCTCTTTAGTCTATGGTGCCGAAACTCTTATCCCGGTCGAAGTCGGGGAGCCTAGACTCGGGTTTCGATATGAAACAGAAGAATCAAATCACGAGGATATGAGTACAAGCCTTGAATTGCTGGATGAAAAACGAGAATCCGCCCTCGTTCGAATAGCCGCACAGAAACAACGGATCGAAAGGTATTACAATCAAAGAGACAATCTTCGACACTTTAAAAGTGTGTACTAAGTACTGAGAAAAGTCACCCTCAACAATCGAACCCCGAATGAAGGAAAACTTGGCCCAAATCGGGAAGGACCATATAAGGTCCTCGACATCATTGGAAAAGGATCCTATAAGCTTGGCACAATGAACGACGAGCAATTAACAAATAATTTGAATATATCACTCCTCAAATGATATTACTGCTAAGGTACGACCTTTTCTATTTTCATTTATTTTTTAAATTAACCAATTGCAGGTGTTCGATCCAGGACGTTGATGGGTCCTTTAACACGAAGTCCTTAGGTCTGAAATCACGTGTTGCACTCTCTTTCCCTAAGACTGGTTATTGTCCCAAATGGGTTTTTCCGGCGAGGTTTTTAACGAGACAACCATTGTTCGTGCTAACTTAGAGCAATTCAATAGTATGCGAGGCTTCTTTACAATCAACATCGAATACTGGGGGGCATTACCCTCGAATTTCAAATTTGTTGCAAGGAAAGTACTTCGTGTCAACAGGGTCTCGATAGCTAAATTTTGTAAGGGCCAAACGGTCGAACGAACCGTGACCATGTTCGTTACTCGATTCCTAACATCAAACATGTACGCATGTATAATCATCTATAAAGAGATGTATTTTTCCTTGCCAAATATTTCATGCCTTAGATAAATTTTACTTTACAATTTCATAATTTTGATCTATTGTGTAAACATGCTTAAGGGTCGATCACATCTGAAGTTCGAACAACTAGGGTTTTCGAGGGTCAATTATAAAAACTACACTAGTCCGGCTTCGATCAAATTGCCTAAGCCTCGAACTTATGAACAAAACTTTCATAAGGCATAAATGAAACAAAATTTTCGTAATGCAGAAAATAAAATAAAGACAAGTAGGAAAGAAAGGAGATATTTATATATATGAAAGGATATTTACAAGGTCCAATCAGGATCCTACACAAAAGATCAAAAATGAAAAATCCTAAAGTTCCTAATTTTCTCCGGGGGCAGCTTCTTCTCCATAGGGGTCCCCCCCACTCTTGGACCGGCTCTCACTCCCGGCGTCATCATCGTCATCGGAGGAGGCAGTGCCTTAACGTCGGCTTCGAGCTCTTTGGCCTTTTTAATCTCATTAGTGAGATCGAAGCCTCGAGCATGGTTTTCCTCGAGGGTTTGCCTCCAAGATTGGCACTTGGCGAGCTCGGCAACCCAATATGCTCGTGTTTGGGCAGCCTCAACAGTTTCTTTTGCTTGGGCTTGAGCGGCTTCAGCATCAGACCGGTACACATCCACGATCGCCTCCGCATCGGCCTTGGCCTTTTCAGCCTCAGATTTAGCCTTTGCAAGTTCGGTGGCCAACAATGCCTCGAGCTCCTCAATTTTCTTGGCTTGTGCCAAGCTCTTCTCTTTCATACCCTGATGTTGATTTTCAGCCGATGACAACTGGGTTCGAGTAAAGGTGTCAAACGGGCCGGTTTGACCCGGTTCCGTACCGGCCCAGATCGGTTGAAACCGGAACCGGACCGGCTCGGTATGAAGGGGCTGGGTAGGTGGGGTAGAGGCGGTTGGTCCGTTAATGGTTTTGGTACCGGTTAGCTGGACCGGTCAAACCCGATCAAAGTGAACAGTTCACTTACCGGTTTAACCGGCCCGTACTGGACCGGTTATAACGGAATTTTTATTTTATTTTTTTGTTTTTTAAATAAGTGGGGCCCACTGGACCGTTGGCAACGATCACCTTGGCAGGGAGTCATTGCTCAATGGCTGATTTGCACATATGGCCCTTTTTGGACCTTTTTAAAGTAAATTAACACTTTTTTAAATTACAAATTTAACCTTTTGTAAAACTATAAATACACCCCCCCCCCTCTTTTTCATTTCTTCACTCATCTCTCATTTCTCAATCTCAATTTTCATATTCTCTCATTTCCCAATCTTCAATTCTTCTTCTAAAGTGCAATCAAATATTTGACTCTTTTGTTATTGGAATTTAATTTATCGTAAAATTTATTTTATCATTCGGATTTTGAAGTTTGAACAATTGAACTTCAAAATTGGAATAATTGACGTTTCTTCGTGGTAACATTGGAGTTGCGTAATCATCAAGTGGTCAATTTATTGCCGAATCCAGTGCACTCCCTCCAACTCATTCTCTTATTTACTATTTTATTTTCATATTTAATTTTTGTGTGTACTTAAATTTTTACAATATGTTTAATGCTTCCAAAAGAGCGTGTAGAAAAGTTGCTAATAGGGAAAATAAAAAAAGAGGTAGTTCTTCAGGATCTGGTAGTAATACCCCACTCTCTACACATGTTTCTGAAACATCGCCTAATATTAATATAGATTATGAACAATTACAAGAAGATTTTGGAAAAGAAGATAATGAATTAGAAATGGAAGGTGAGATACCAGTTACACCTAGTAGTGTTGGAGCTGGTAGTGTTGGAGATGCTACCAGGGGTGGTGGTCGTGGTAATAGAACTAGACCACCTGTGGCTCCGACTACTAATCGTAGAAAAAGAAGTAAGGTTTGGAAATGTTTTGAGATAATTGAAGGTACTGACATAGTTAAATGCAAACTTTGTAAACTTGATTTTAAACATCTGACTGGAGGAAATTTAGGGGGGACTGGGAGTCTTAGTAGACATATGAGAGTTGATCATCCCATAGAATGAGGCTCTGATGGTTATGGAAATCAAACAACTCTTAACCCTACTACCGGAGGACTTATGAAATATGATAAAATGAAGGATCCTGAGGAGTTAGCAAAAATGATTGCTTTGGGTTGTCTACCTTTTTCTTTTGCTTCTTCATCATATCTTATTATGTATATTCAAAGGATTTATAATCCTTTATTTAAAGGTATCCCTAGAAGTACTTGTAGAGTTGATATCTTTAGACTTCATGGACAATATCAAACATACATACGTTATTTGTTTGAGCACCTTCCCTGTAGAGTTTCTCTAACTTCTGATATTGGCCATACTGTTAATGGAAATGATTATTTGACAATTACATGTCATTGGATAGATAATTTATTTTGTATGCAAAAACGTATTATCACTTTTAAATATGATGAAGATCAGAGTCATACTGTTGTGTTTATAAGTAGTACTATTTGCAAAGTTGTTCAATTTTATAATCTTAACCAAAAAGTATTGTGTCTGTATTTTGATAATGCTTCTAACAATACTGCTGCAATTTCATTATTAAAAATGCATTTGCAACCACCACTTGAAGAAATGTTTCATGTTAGGTGTGCATGTTATATTTATAATTTAATTGTTAAAACTGGCCTTGATTTATTTCTAATTGAGATTACTCGTGTTAGAAGAGCAGTTGGTGTTATTCAAGAAAATAGCAGACAATCTAGAATTAGGGAACTTAAGAATAAGTGTACCGAGTATTACCTTAAACCAAGATTCATGCCAGACGAAATTGTTACTAGGTTGAACTATACATACATACTTTTAAAATGTTGCCACAAATATAGATTTACAATAACTGAAGTTGCTAATGCGCATTGTACTGATCCAAACCGTATGTTAACACATGTTACTTGGGAGGTCATTAATGATGTTGTTCAATTTTTACATACATTTTATATAGTTACTGTTGAGTTTTCTGGAGCATACTACCCTACTATTACAATGGTTTTAGTACATATAGCTAAAATTTCTTTTCTACTCTTTGAATTTAAGAAGAAAGAAAAATATAAGGATGTTGTTGAAGAAACGCAAGACAAATTCAAAAAATATTTCTTTCCAATACCTCAGATTTACTAATTGGTGCTGTTTTAAATCCTTCTATTAAGATGGCTGATTGTCACCAATTAATCAATGCTTTATATACTTATATGGAGATTGGATCAACTGAAACCCCAGATATTTTTACTTGTATGAACAATCTAAATTATAATTTACAACAATTATATAATTAGTATAGTTGATGATGTTGCTCATAATGTAGCCAATGTTAATCCCACTATGCAGTGTACCACTTCTTCAAGTTCTACTACTTTGTATGATGATGAAATAGTTGATAGTTTTAATATTTTTTCTAAATTTTCTACAACTCAAACCAGTAACAGGAACATTGATGAACTTCAATTATACTTGCAGAAGCAAAAGGATATTCGCACAAAGGAATTTTTAGCGTTGGGATGGTGGCGTGAGAATGAAAAGCAATTTCATGTTCTTTCCGCTATGGCTCGGGACGTGCTGAATGTGCCAATTTCAACTGTTGCATCAGAGAGTGTATTTAGTCAAGCAAGACCACAACTAGGAGACACCTGTCACTCATTGGGAAGCAATGCTTTGGAAGTTTTAGTATGTTTCAGAGATTGGATTAGATCGGAACGAAGAAATCAAAGACGTGAAGATGTTGATATCCCAGAAGACGAGGAACTTGGAGATATATTAACACATGGTAACCCATCTAAATTTAACACCCCAGAAGAAGGACAATCAGTTCATATTGATTATGAAGAACTTACAAGGGCAATGAAAAACCTTTGAATTTACTACTTGTCAAGTGTAAACCTTTCAATTTGTAACTTGTAAGTTGTAACTTTGAAATGAATTTTGAAATTTGAAATAAATGTTGCACTTGCAATTTATAAGTGCATTTTTTCATATTCATTGTATTCTTTATATTTTTTACTTTATATTAATATAAATTACAATAGTTGTACAAAAATTAAAAAATATATATATATATTTTACTGTAAACTGCCCTGGCCCGGCTCGGCCCAGTTAACCGATAACCCATACGGTTAAGTGTTTATCCGCATTAACCCGAACCCGTTAAGCCATAACCCGTTGTCGCGCCCCTTTTTTTCCCCCAGAGCGCTCCTTTCGGGGCCCGGTTTTGAAAGGGTTTATGACATTGGTTGGGACAACTCGTTCCTTTTGGGAAAGGGGTTTTGCATTTTTGAAGAGTTGCCACCTAACGTTTTTTAAGGTGCGTTAGGGCACCTAGGGGGTATACAACTACGTTTGATAACCAGAGATAGGGTAAGGGCTTGAAATTATCCTAAGGGGAAGGTGTTAGGCACCCCTCAGGATCCACAAGTGTGGTTCCCGGCCAAACAACTTTTGTGAATTTGTACAATTAGAAAATAAACAAGTATGGCTCAAATAATAGGGGATTTAAGTCTAAGTACACGGATATTTGAAAGCAGTTAATGGAAAGCTAGATTTTGAAAAGAATTACAATCTAAGCGTGTTTACGAAAGTAAGGGGTATCCTAGGTTTGCTTATAATATGGATCACATCAATGCAATACCCGGTATGACACTCCTCAAAGAGGGGCTACATGTGGTATTAGCGCATCGGTCATCATATCCATATCTACCCTTTCCCACCCCGTGAAAATAACTAAAGTGAGTGTTGGTCTCGACCTCTATTGCATGTTGTTACCCGTCCCTTCCTATAAGTCCCGGAGGAATTTAGGACTTCTATCCTATAAAGGGGGTTCTAGGCAGACCCTCAAGTTTGAAGGTAAAATACTAGTGCGACATATAGAGAAACAAATAGGATTGCAGATAAGGGGTAACACATAAATAGGAAAGGGCTCAAAGACCTCCACAAATAGTGCACATAAGCAGCATGTCACATACACAATTAAGGTCCCAATTCAGATCCTAAGCATGGCATCTAAGTGATAACAGCATAGTCAAATTTATTATTTAACTCTGAGAGGAAGTCCTAATCAAATTTGCCTACTGGGTTTAAACATGATGACAGTTAAGCACAAGAAGACAGTCCCAGTTTTATTTTAAAGTTGATTACCTAAGGCCTTCCTAGGCGTAGGATAATATGTAGCAGTTATTCAGATTTGTTAACAATTCCAGGTCGTTATACCTAATAACATGCAGTTCTAAGTGTTGCAAATGTTCAGAGACAAATTACCAGTTGTGAGAATAGGAAGACTGTTTTATACATCCGTATTTAGATTAAGTGTAATTAAGGGAGTATGATCCTAGAACATGATGTCTAATGCAGAATGATGCATATGCAGTCGCTAAAACAGGATCTCTAAATGCATATAGAATCACAGCATTATGCTCAGTTTTAGGAATAACATAGGATGCTATTTTTTTTAATGATGTTTACCTAGAGACAGGATTTCTAAGCGCGCAAGCATGGTTGTAGCATGATGAGACATGATTGCAGTTTTTGTTAACGGTATTTATTCTAGGACGGGATTTCTAAATGGGTTTCAGAACATATTTCTAAAGGCAGAGTCACATACTAACAATTTATTTTGTTGTCGTTATTTATCCTATAGACAGGATTTCTAAGTGATGATGAGATGCTAAAAACAATATATGTATATGGATCCTATGTTGCATGATATCTAATGCATGTCATGCTTGGCATGTTGTACCTAAACATGGCTGCTATTGCGCATAGAGAAAGTAAACCTAGGAAGCATGATTTCTACCCTCGATTACACTACAACATGCATATTATCCACCCCTTTTTCACTATTCAGAGGATCAGGGGTAAAGTAGGGTATAGGGCTAAACTAACATGACAGTACCAACCAGTTTAAGACAGTAGAGTCTACCCAAACTAACATAAATAGGGGAATTCACATAAAGACTGGTTTGGAATACACAAAGACATGGAATCCAAGATTTAGTTACATGTTGAACAACAGAATGTTAAATAGAAGCAGATTAGAAACACAATGAATTGCGACAGTAATAGAAACATGTTGGTTTGAGAACTTAAATTTGAATTAGGACATACCAGTGAAGTGAAGAAAGCAGTAACACAAAGCAAGAAATAGGATATGCGCAATAGTTAGCCTTGGCTTGCAGCCGGCTAACTCAGAGTAGTAGCAAATAACACAGAAGAGAGAATAGAGAACAACAAGTTTTATTTGTGAAAGAGAGATATTGAACCAAATTAGTTCGTCTTTTTGTGCTAATGAGAGAATGGAGTATATATAGTTTTGAAAACAGGTAGCAAACAAGGTGGGAATCAAAATTGACCAGTAATTAAGGGATTGAGTATCAATCAGTACACAATCAATATAGGTGTCCCTTAATTGAAGGAATCAAGTTCAAATGGTATTAAGTAGACAGTAAATAAGGAAAGGTACCATATGTAGCTTAGAGGAATATTCAAAATAGTGTAAAATAAGCATAAGTATTTGTAACGACCCGATCGGTCGTCTTGAGATTTAGTACGTCGTTCAGCGGTTTGAAGTCATGAGCAGCTTTATTTCAGGTATTATGACTTGTAGGTGTGTTCAGAATTGAATTTCGGGAAGTTCGGAGTCAAATTGGAAAGAAAATTCTCATTTTAGAAGCATTAAGTTAGACGAATCGACTAAGACTTGAATTTGGAGTAAACGACCTCGGAATCAAGATTTGAAGGTTCCAGCAGGTTCATATGATGATTTTGAACTGGGGCATATGCCTGGATCGGGTTTTGGATAACCCGGGAGCGTTTCAGCGTATATTGTGGAAGTTAGCATTTTAGAAGGAATTTCATAAGTCTGGGTTGAAGTAAATTTCAGTGTTATTGATGTCCGTTTGGGATTCCAAATCTGATAATAGATCCGTATGGTGATTCAGGAGTTGGGAGCGCGATCGAAAGTGAATTCGGAGGTCCGTAGGTCATTTTGAAGTCATTTGGCTAAAGATAGAAATTTGAAGGTTTTTGAGAAGTTTGACCGAGAGTTTGACTTTTTGATATCGGGGTTGGATTCCAATTACGAAAGTTGGAGCAGGTCCGTAAGGTGGAATATAACTTGTGTGCAAAATTTGGGGTCAATCGGACGTGATTTGATATGTTTCGTCATCAGATGTAGAAGTTTGAAATTTTAAAGTTCATAAAGCTTGAATTGGAGTGTGATTCATGATTTCGACATTGTTTGATGTGATTTGACGCCTCGAGAGAATTCGTATCATGTTTTGGGACATGTTGGTATAATTGGTTAAGGTTCCGAGGGCCTCGGATGGATTTTGGAGGTTAACGGAATGAATTCCGGACCAAAGAGTTGCTGAAATTTTCTGCAGAAAGCTGTTTTGACAGCAACTAGTGCAATCGCGGAGCTGAATTTGGAAGCTTATATATCGAAATCTCTAAGGAATATTAAAATTTGAAAAACATAAAGTTGTAGACCTTGCAATCTAGTTTCCAGAAAGTTAAACCATTCATGATGTGGACATTTTATCAGAAAGTTATGATTGATTGAAGATGGCTGGTGGAGCAGTTTTGACAGAATTTTCTGATGCATGGAGCCGACTTTAGAAGTTCATATCTCGGAATATATAAAGAGTTATATGGTTTAAAACCTATCAAATTAAAGATCTTCGAGTCTAGATTCTAAATCTTCAAACCGTTTGTCATTTGAATATTTCTACAAGGCGTTATGAGAGTTTTAACAGAAGGTGTACAACAAGAGAAAATTGTAATAGGATGTACAACCTGCATAGTGCAAGGTACAACTCGATGAAGCCTGGGCAGATTGTTTTAAACACGAGTTTTGGCCCATTTTTTTCATTTGGCTTGGACGATTTTGGAGAGCTCAAGGAGGGATTTTCACCAAGCAACACTAGGTAAGTGATTTCTTCCTATTTTTGAGTTAAATATGTGATCTTACATGGATTTAGACATGGAAAATTAGTATAAATTAGGAATTTTTGGGGAAGACCTAGAATTTGGAATTTTGGACTTTTACCATGAATTTGAGCATGAAAATTAGAGTAAATTGTATAATTGAGTTAGTAAAGCTATGGGTAGAATTTATCTTCGAGAAATTTCGAAATCCGGGCACGTGGGTTCGAGGGCATTTTGGTCAACTTTTCGAGCGGAGTTGGAAACTTATATAATTTGAATTGTTACAAGTATTAGAGTGAATTTTTATTGGTTTTCCCGTTATTTGAATATTTTTGGGGCGTTGTGCATCAATTGGAGTCGTCAGAAGGGCTTGGATGCCGGTTATGGAATTTCGGAGCGAGGTAAGTATCCTTTATAACTTTGTGAGGGGGAATTGTCCCCATAGGTGAACTAATTAAATACGTGCTACTATCTGCAGGGGCTACGTACGCACGAGGTGACGGGAGTCCGTGTTTAGCTACTATTATGCCATGTCCGGGTAGTCTAGGACCCACTAGCATGCTTTACTTGTCGTACTTGTGACCTTGTCAATAAAATATCATGGGATGCTGTCAATTAGTAATTAAATCTCTAAGAAGGATAGAGTTTACTTTTCTTAATCATCTAGAAGGAGAATTGATTCTTCCTTGGATAATTGCGTTTCAGATAAATCTATAATGTTGAAACCCTGTCGAAATTGGCAAGTAAATCCCCAGAAAGGCTTTAAATACTATTTTCATGTTCATTAAAAGGAGAATTCTATCACTTCATTGAATAGCTAATTTTTCTGATAAAAATGTGGTTTATTGTGTATATATGTGTAACTATGGGTGCCTGAGTCGCATGTATGATTCGCGAGCAGGATGACCTTGTTATTTATATATAACCGCGTCGCATGATCGATTCGCGAGTGGGGCAGATAGATGCATCTATGGTTCGAGTCGTTCGACCCTCGCAGTGCACATTTTATTATTGTTGGTTTGCGCCGTTCGACCCTCGGCATATCTCGCGCATGATAATTCCTGCGTACTTTTATGTGATTTATACATGTTTATTGGCCTGGAAATTATAAATTGTCAACTGAAATGACGAGGTGTAATGTAAGAAGAACTGATAGTCCTTATCCCTGATATTTATTAAATTTCCTATGATATTCATGCTTAGCGTCTCACTCGATTATGTTAAATTGACCTCTAACAAGTGTCAACTTCGACCTCTCGTCACTACCTCTTTGAGGTTAGGCAGGATACTTACTGAGTACATGTTGTTTTCGTACTCATGCTACACTTGTTGTGTGTTGATACCCAATTTATCCTCAAAATATTTTTCAAATTGCATATATAGCTTCAAAATCATGCATCAATAGCAATTAATACTTTTCCATAATTTTTAGTAATTTATCTAGCATTCTATTTCCAATAAATAATTACAAAATTGCATTACAAATGATCTCAAAATCATTTCTTAATTTTATTAATTATTAAGGGTCTTATTAAGACCAAATTGTTTCATAATTAGCTAAACTGGCACCCTTTGGTTATAATTGCAACACCTTTGCAATTCTAGCCCAATTACAGGATTTTATACCATTTTATCCAGTAATTCACCATTTGAATTTGTCAATACTAAGTAATCATTGTTAAAATTATTTTTTCTAGCATGGAATTTATTTTTTTAATTAACAGCTATTTATAAAGTATTTTAATTAAATTGCATCGGGTATTTAACAAATAGCGAAATTTTGTTCTAATTTTAGCCTAATTAAATCTGGCCCTGTCACGACCCGAAATCCCACCTTCGGGCCATGACTGCATCTTACGTTGAACCCGCTAGACAAGCCAACGTTTGAACTAAATAAAACTCATTAACAACTAAAACGAACAGGATAACTAAGGCACCGATGGCCCACAATGAAATTTAACAAAATAACCTACATACAACATAGCACTTTTCGAAATAAAACCCATTTACAAATCCCAGAACTGGTGTCACAAACTCACGAACTATCTAAGACATTACTAAACAAAAGGTATGGCAATAAGTACATAGGACTGCCTTTGAAATACAAAGTAAGACAGAGTTGAAAGTGAATAGTAGAAGGTGACGTCAAGGCCCACGAACGTCTGAGGGTCTACCTCGATGTCTCCTGGGTGAACTGATGAGATGCTCCGACCGTCAGTGATCACCGGGTCCGGCTGCGTAGTCTGCACAACATAAAGACGTGCAGGTGTAGCATCAGTACAACCGACCCCNNCATCCTCTTTTCATCACAATTTAGCATAAGACTCAATTAGTGGCACGTAATTTGCACATAACTTTGGGCCATTCCAGTGCGCCCCGTACAGTTCAATCACCCCAATAGATCATAGACAATTCTTCTAACCATTACTAATCTACACTACTATTAATTACTTACTTAGCACATTTGTTTCACAAAACTTTTATTTGCTTTATAAGTGGCATACCACCTAGTTAACAACTTTGTATACAATTTTAGCATGCATTGGAAAGTTACAACAATGAGACAATTAGGAGAGGAAAGAAAAAAACAAAAATGGGGTGCCTTGGCACGAGTCTGAGTACAACATCAAATTGCCTTGGAACCATAATTCGCACGATCACTACTACACTTGCTCAAACAGATGGGGGTATTTTTATTTCATTTATTTCTCTGTTTCCCACGTGGGTTCCTCGACTCGTTGATTCCTCCACAACACTTTAACAGAAGCAATCTCTTTGTTTCTCAATCTACGGACTTGCCTATCAAGAATAGCAACCGGAGCCTCTTCGTATGATAGCTCTTTATTAACCTCAATAGTCCCAACTGGCACGATGGCGGATGGATCTCCAACCACTTTCCTCAGCATAGACACATGGAACACTGGGTGCACTAATGACATTTCATGGGGCAATTCTAACCTATAAGCCACCCGTCCTATCCTTTGAGCAATCCGATATGGCCCGACGTACCTTGGGCACAACTTCCCTTTCTTCCCAAACCGCATCACTCCCTTCATGGGGGACACCTTCAAGAACACCCATTCATCTACATGGAACTCCAATTCCCTTCGACGAACGTCCGCATAGGATTTTTGACGACTCTGAGCAGTTTTCATCCTCTTTTGAATGACTCTAACTTTTTCCATAGCTTGGTGCACAAGATCTGGTCCTAAAAATTCCGCTTCACCAACCTCAAACCATCCGATCGGAGATCTACACCTCCTTCCGTACAATGCCTCAAACGGGGCCATTCGGATACTAGCATGGAAGTTGTTATTATAAGCAAACTCGACAAGAGGCAAATGATCATCCCAATTACCCTTGAAGTATAAAACACAAGCCCGTAGCATATATTCGGGCGTCTGAATAGTCCACTCTGCCTGACCGTCAGTCTGTGGATGGAAAGTCGTGTCGAGATTTACCTGAGTACCCAAACCTTGCTGGAATTTTCGCCAAAAATTAGCTGTAAACTGGGCCCCTCGATCTGATATAATAGAAACTGGAATGCCATGAAGTCTAACTATCTCCTTGATGTACAATTGGGCATAGCGCTCCGCTGTGTCGGTAGATTTGACTGGCAAAAAGTGAGCTGATTTCGTGAGTCGGTCCACTATTACCCAAATCGAGTCGAACTTGCGCTGAGTGCGAGGTAACCCTACCACGAAATCCATATTGATCATCTCCCATTTCCATGTCGGTATTTCCATAAGTTGAGTTAACCCACCGGGCCTTTGATGCTCGGCCTTCACCTGTTGACAATTCGAACATTTGGATACATGGCCCGCCACGTCCCTCTTCATACCGCCCCACCAATAAACTTCCCGGAGATCATGATACATTTTCGTAGAACCTGGGTGCACCGAATACCGGGAGCTATGAGCCTCCGCCATTACCCTTCCCCGAAGATTATCTACATCGGGAACACATAGCCTACCTTGACATCGCAACACTCCGTCATTGCTGCCGAGTGAAAATGCTGAAATCTTGCCATTCAGAACTGCCTCCTTCAACTCTGCCAATGCTGGAGCAATAAACTGTTTCTCCTTGACTTCCGCTACAAGTGACGATTCTGCCCCATTATGCACCATAACTTCCCCCTCGCCTGAGGTCGAAAGACAAACCCCCAAACTGGCCAATTGATAAACCTCCCGAGCCAAGAGGCTCTGATCTACCTCCAAATGAGCCAAACTACCCATAGACTTCCGACTGAGAGCATCGGCCACCACATTCGCCTTTCCTGGATGGTACAAGATGTTCATATCATAATCCTTAAGCAATTCTAACCACCTCCGCTGCCTTAGATTTAGTTCCTTCTGCTTGAATAAATACTGAAGACTCTTGTGGTCTGAGAACACATCCACGTGGACTCCATAAAGATAATGCCGCCAAATTTTTAATGCAAACACCACAGCCGCGAGCTCCAAATCATGCGTCGGATAATTCTTCTCGTGATTCTTGAGTTGCCTTGAAGCATACGCTATGACCTTCCCATGTTGCATCAACACACACCCCAAACCAACCCTTGAAGCATCGCAATAAACCACAAATCCCTCTATACCTTCTGGCAAGGTCAATACCGGTGCCGAAGTCAATCTCGACTTCAATTCCTGAAAACTTTTCTCACAAGCGTCGGACCACTGGAACTTCACTGCTTTCTGCGTCAATTTAGTCAATGGGGAGGCGAGGGTAGAGAATCCCTCCACAAACCTCCGATAATACCCAGCTAGTCCCAAGAAACTGCGAACCTCCGTCGGGGTCGTTGGTCTAGGCCAATCTTTCATTGTTGCGATCTTCTAGGGATCAACCTGAATCCCTTCTCTGGAAACAACATGACCCAAAAACGAGACTGATTCTAGCCAAAACTCACATTTCGAAAATTTAGCATACAGGTGGTGATGACGAAGAGTCTGTAGGACTGCTCTAAGGTGATTAGCATGATCTTCCCGACTCCGCGAGTAGACAAGGATGTCATCAATAAAAACAATCACGAAGGAGTCTAGAAATGGCTTGAAAATCCGATTCATAAGATCCATAAAAGCTGCTGGAGCATTGGTCAGCCCAAAGGACATTACCAGAAATTCAAAATGACCATAACGAGTCCTGAAGGCGGTCTTAGGAATATCCTGCTCCCTGATCTTCAACTGATGATACCCAGACCGTAAATCAATTTTGGAGAAGAACCTCGCACCTTGCAATTGATCAAACAAATCATCTATTCGAGGCAATGGATACTTGTTTTTGATAGTGACTTTGTTGAGCTGCCGATAATCAATACACATCCGAAGCGACCCATCCTTCTTTCTAACAAAAAGAACCGGAGCACCCCACGGCGACACACTCGGCCGAATGAACCCCTTATCTAATAAATCCTTCAACTGCTCCTTTAACTCCCTTAACTCTGCTGGCACCATTCTGTATGGTGGGATAGATATTGGCTGCGTATCCGGTAGTACATCAATCCAAAAATCAACCTCCCTATCTGGTGGAACCCCTGGAAGCTCGTCCGGAAATACTTCAAGAAATGCATTCACGACTGGCACGGACTCGGGGGCCGACACTTCTGAAGCGGTGTCCGCGACCCGGACCAAATGATAGATACACCCTTTCTTAATCATCTTCGAGGCTTTAAGGCAGGAGATAAACCTACCTTTCGGCACCACAACATTCCCCTTCCACTCAATAACCGGCTCATTAGGAAACTCGAGTCTCATGACTCTCGTTCGGCAGTCGAGCTTGGCAAAGCACGAATAAAGCCAGCCCATTCCCATAATAATATCAAAATCTATCATCTCCAGCTCAATAAGATCGACCGTGGTAACGCGACCATATACCGCGACAACACAATTCTTATAGACTCGCGCTGCTGTGATAGAATCACCAACCGGAGTTGATACGGAGAACGGCTCATGAAGCCGCTCGGGTTTTATCCCAAAACTTGAAGCAATAAACGGGGTAACATAGGACAAGGAGGACCCCAGATCAATAAGAGCATAGCAATCAAGTGCTTGAACATTCAGAATACTTGTGACAACATCTGGAGAAGCCTCCGCGTTCTGGAGACCACTCAAAACATAGAATCGACTGGGTCCGCCTCTACCACGAGCCCCAACCCTAATTACACCACGCCCTGCTGGAGCTGGAGGACGCACTGAAGATGTGGCGGTTGTAGAACCGGATGACTGGGAAAACCCCCTACCCATGCCCTGGATGGGCGCACAGCAATCCCGCTGAAGATGACCCCTCACCCCACACCTGAAGCATAACGGGAGATTCAAATAACAGGCCTCAGCATGGAACCCTCCGCACTGAGGGCACAGAGCCCTCCCCTGCTACTGGAACCTTCCTCCGGGCCGACCTCACTGATGGGGTCTTCTGCTGTCGGATCCTGATCTCCAATGATTATTCGGCTGATGACGGTGTACGGATGGTGGTGCACTGGCTGAAGACTGAGCATAAAACTTGGATGGCTCTGATGGCCCCCTCCCCTGAACTGGTCTCCCTCCTGAAACTGCGCTCCCTGAATGACCAACCGACCGAGCTCTGCTGCTACTCTCTCTGTCTGCCCGTATCTTCAGCTTTCTAGCCTCCATAGCCTGGGCGAATCCCACAATCTTCCCATAATTCATGTCTGAGTGCAAAGCCGTTATAGCAGCCTCATTCACAACCAAAGGACTGAGACCCTGAACAAATCGTCAAACTCGAGCATCCATGGTCGACACTAACTGGGGAGCATACTTGGACAACCTCACAAACTCCATGTGGTACTCCCAAACACTCATACTGCCCTGCTTGAGGACCTCAAACTCAGTAGCAGGGGCTGCCACAGTCTCGGCAGGCAAAAAGTGATCCATGAACGCATCCACGAACTCGCTCCATCTAGCCGTAGGACTTCCCTCTCCACGGGAACCCTCCCACATCTCGAACCAGGAATATGCTGCTCCCCTCAGCCTGTACGAAGCTAACTCAACCCCCTCTGTCCCTGTAGCCTTCATCACCCGAAGGGTCTTGCACATCTCATCAAGAAACTCCTGTGGATCGACCTCTAGATCCGTACCTGAGAACTCTGGAGGGGCCAACTGCAGAAACTGGTTGACTCTGGAGTTGGCGGAATCTCTCTGTCCGCTGGAGGACGCAGGGGTAGCATGAGATCTTTGGGCCTGAGCGGACACCAATTGAGTTAACATATGGATAGCTCCTCTGAGGTCCNGAATCTCCCTGTCCGCTGGAGGACGCAGGGGTAGCATGAGATCTTTGGGCCTGAGCGGACACCAATTGAGTTAACATATGGATAGCTCCTCTGAGGTCCCCCTCGGACGTACCGAGACTAGAAGTTGGAACCGTAGAGGGATCACGAATGTCAGCGGGAGGGGTTGCAGCACCCTCCGCCGCCACAGGAATAGGAATGCTTTGATCCGGATTAGAAGGGTCCAGCAATTTCAAGGCCGGGGAGTCACTCTCACCCGCACTACCAGGTACATGATTCACAGCCACACTTGGGGTGGCATTGGCCTCAAGGCCGAGTCGAGCCCTCTTCTTTGGTGCCATTGCTGAAAAATTTCAGAACAAAGCACGAATTAGACAAGGACATTTTCACTCTCCACTTCACCGCACGATATAGAATAACAACGAAAAGAGTAATTTCCTAAATGTCCGTGTAACCCCCTAATTATAAATGTGGTCGACAACACACCCATAAGAAGGGCTCTACTAGACACGGCTCCGAGACATCCTAGGACTCTTTTAAAACCTTAGGCTCTGATACCAAGTTTGTCATGCCCCAAAAACCAAGGGACACGACCGGCACTCGACCGGGTAGTCCCAGTAAAGCGGACTTGGATTCCTTTTTCCCGCCCACGTACTACCCCGAAGTTTCCGTTGTGCATCATTTAATTATAATTAAGACGCATTCTTACAATCTGAAATTAAACCATAGAAGTCTGTCGTTTCCAACAAGTGATACAATACTTACAAATATACAGAACACACAGTCTACTTTACGTGGTCTACAAGTCATACCGCCCAAAATACATAAGTACATAACCCACAATTCCTGTCTACGGAGCCTCTAAGAGTACGACGGAGTTATACAATACTTGCCGGTAACAAGGCTCCGGCTATACCTTACACAAGTACCAAAATAAGAATCCGGGAGGAAAGGTGGCATGAACCACACTGGGCCCCGAGAGGAGAGGGGCTCACCAAAACAGCTGATAGGACGAAGAGGAGGCACTACTGTCGGTGTGCTGAAGTACCTGCTATAGAACCACCTACAATCATCACAAGAATGTAGCGCCCCCGGCAAAAGGGACGTCAGTACATTTGAATTGTACTGGTATGCATGAACAAACTTTACTCTAAGTAAACTCAATAATGCACAGGCAAGAGACAGACAGAGAGTCACACAATTACTGCACAAGACATAGAAAGATATACAATGGAAGTTCCACAATTTTCACTTCATCAAAATCACAATTTCAATTCCATCCTTGTCCCTCCTCACATCTCACCTTTATTTCTCCTGTTGCGGCGTGCAACCCGATCCCACCTGACAATTGTTGCGGCGCGCAACCCGATCCCACATGACAATTACAATCACACCCTTATCACTTCTCACATATCACCCTTACCTCCCATGTTGCGGCGCGCAACCTGATCCCACCTGACAATTACAATCACACCCTTATCACTTCTCACATATCACCC
>ML250758.1:0-13465 GCA_005239495.1 Nicotiana undulata | reverse complement strand
TGGATTCATTATCCTTTTAGCACCGTTTTTCATAACGTGGTAGTGTGGTGGTCAACTAAAGACAGACAAGTATTACACTCCACACATTAATATAATTTGGACAACCAGTTGCACATATTTATAACAATACTCGTACCGTATGCTCGAACACCACAAGTGATTTTACAAAGATTAAAGTTAGCCAAACATACCTGGAGTCGAGTTTCCCTTTTCAACTTTAACTCACAATCACCGAACCGACTAGTACCGTCAATCTATTTCACAATTAGACATATTTAACTCAGAATTTGAAGTCATGCATGCAATTCGGACTCTCCCAAGCATTTTGCCAACCACTATGTGAACCCATTAGATTACTAACCCTATCTTTGTGAAGTTTACCCCAACCCACTCCCTCTCACTAGATTAGAACCATTATTAAACATGCATGCAAGGTCTTAGCTAATATTTTTAAGAATCAATCCAGGCCAACCCTCCCTATGTTTAAAAATCAGAAATTAATGGAAAGAAAAAAAAGGGTTGGGAACCCTTACCTGCTAGAATGGGGAAGAAGGGGATTACTCGAATTGCCAGGCCTGAGAGACCTTGAAATTCACTTTGATGGAAGGACCACTTCCTTTCTCAAGAACTCTCCTTCCATTCTCTTTATTTTGTTCAGAAAACTTGTTAAAATGAAAGGGGGCAGGGGTTAAATGAAACTGGGGTCGGGTATAAAAATTTAGAAAATTAAAAGACCGTGTCGACTATGCGGTCAGGAATGCGATCTCATTCTTGACATGCGGTCCGCATATTGGACTGCAGAATGGCCCCCAGGTGAGCCAAATTTTTGAAAACATTCTGCCCGGATATGCGACCACTATGCGGTCCGCATACATGTTATGTGATCGCATTATGCATCGCATAACACCCCTTCAGTTGGGCAGTGATCAGCCTGTGTATGCGACCACTATGCGGTCCGCATACATGTTATGCGATCGCATAGTGCATCGCATAACACCCAATTTCTGAAAAAATTAAGTTCTTTCAAATCCTGGGGTATTTTTACAAAATCAAGGTCCGTTTTTTTTAAGAATTTCCACAGAGATAACCACTCGGGGACTTATTCGGGCATTATTTTAAGCAAGAAATTTTACGGGTCTTTACAGTATGATATCGAATATCAACCCCGAACGACTATCAAGTCTCAAATTTTGGCAGACTCCGTGGCTGATTTCATGCCTGCCTTCGTGCCCGAAGTAGTAAAGGAACTCTTACTAAAAATGGGCACATCATCGTGGGTGTGGACCCTCTTCACAGACGGTGCCTCGAATGTGAAAGGGTCCTATCTCGATATAGTCTTAAAACCGCCTACGGGAAGCATTATTAGACAATATATAAAAACTTCGAAATTAACTAATAATGAGGCCGAGTATGAGGCCATGATTTCATGTCTCGAACTAGCCAAGAGACTAGGAGCAGAGATCATCGAGGCCAAATGCGACTCTCTTTTGGTAGTAAACCAAGTGAATGGAAGCTTTGAAGTTCGAGAGGATAGAATGCAAAGATACTTGGACAAACTTCAAGTGACAGTTCATCGCTTCAAGGAATGGACTCTGGATCACGTGCCTCAAGAACAAAATAGCGAGGTCGATGCATTTGAGAATTTAGGGTCGTCGGTCGAAGAAGATGACATTGTCCTGGGGACTATCGTCCAATTGTCGAGGTCGGTAGTCGAAGAAGGCCATGCGGAAATAGATTCAACAAGTTTGACTGGGATTGGAGGAACAAGTACGTCGAATACTTGAAGCACGGGAAGCTCCCTTCGGACCCAAAAGAGTCGAGGGCCTTACGAGCCAAAGCATCTCGATTCTCACTCCATGAAAATAGAACATTATATAGAAGGACCTTTGATGGACCACTAACAGTGTGTTTGGGACCAGGGGACACCGATTATGTACTACGAGAAATCCACGAAGGCACTTGTGGGAATCACTCCAGCGCCGATTCCTTGGTTCGAAAGGTGATCAGAGCAGGATATTATTGGGATATCATGGGAAAAGACAAAAAGGAGTTCGTTCGAAGGTGTGATAAATACCAAAGGTTCGCATCAATGATTCATCAGCCCCGTGAATAACTCCATTCGGTCCTATCCCCATGGTCATTCATGAAATGGGGGATAGACATCGTCAGCCCTCTACCAACGACGCCAGGTAAAGCTAAATTTATTTTATTTATGGCTGACTACTTCTCAAAATTGGCCGAAGCACAGGCCTTCGAGAAAATAAGAGAAAAAGAGGTCATAGACTTCATATAGGACCACATTATATGCCGATTTGGGACACCTGCCGAGATAGCATACGACAACGGAAAGCAGTTCATCAGCAGCAAAGTGACAAAATTCCTCGAGGACCATAAAATTAAAAGGATTCTATCAATGCCCTATAACCCAAGTGAAAATATCCAGGCCGCGTCCACGAAAAAAACCATCATTCAATACTTAAAGAAAAGGTTAGATGATGCAAATGGGAAATGGAGAGAAGTATTGCTCGAGGTCCTGTGGGCATATCGAACGATGCCAAAGTCGAGCACGGGGTAAACCCTGTTTCTTTGGTGTACGGATCCGAAGCATTGATCCCAGTCGAGGTAGGGGAACCGAGCATAAGGTTTCATCATACCACCTAGGACTCAAACAACGAGGCCATCAACACTTCCCTCGAGCTACTAGATGAAAAATATGAAGACGCATTAGTTCGAATGGTCGCGCAAAACAAAGGATCGAGAGGTACTACAACAGAAGGATGAACCTTCGTTACTTCGGAGTTGGGGACTTAGTTTTAAGGAAAGTCACCCTCAATACTCGAGATCCAAATGAAGGAAAACTAGGTACCGATTGGGAAGGACTGTACCATGTGCTCGGAGTCATAGGCAAGGGATCCTATAATCTCAGCACAATGGAAGGTGAGCAACTACCAAACAATTGGAATATATCATTGCTCAAATGTTATTATTGTTGAGGTATGACCTTCTCCCCTTTTCATTTTTATTTCATACTAACTCCTTACAGGTGTTCAATTGGAGATATCGAAGCACCCTTCAGATCGAAGACCTTGGGTTTTAAAGCATGTGTTGCACTTTTTTCCCCTTGGATCGGGTTTTATCCCAAATGGGTTTTACCGGCAAGGTTTTTAACGAGGCAGCACTTATATGCTACCTAAGGGAAATTCAACAAGTATTCAAGGCTTCTTTTCAATCAACCTCGAATACTGGGGGGCATCACCCTCAGAGGTTATATCTTTGAAGAAAATAATTCAAGCCAAAGAGGGCCTTGATAGTAAAATGATGTAATGGGCCAAACGGTCAAATGAACCGTGTCCATGTAGAGTAGTCGAGTCCTCAACGGGAAAACAAGTACACATGTACCAATTATTCGAAGAAACATTCTTGTTATATCAAAACACTTTGTGTTTCAAAAGAAGTCTATACGAAACTTCATTTTAAAAGAAACGACTACCACCACGAGTACTCGGGGACTGTCATCAACGGTCAACACATCGAGTCATCAAAAACTCGAACTTATAAGACCTCAAAGAGGCAAACTTGAACTTATAAGACCTCAAAGAGGCATACTCGAACTATAAGACCTCAAAGAGGCATACTCGAACTTATAAGACCTCAAAGAGGCATCTCCTCGACATTAAGGCCAAGGCCATCATACTCGGGGACTAAAGGCTACGGCCGTATAAAAGGATACGACCACATAAAAGACTACGGTCATATAAAAATGCTACAGCCGAAATAATGCGGCTCGAAGATGTCCAACATCCGCCATAAAACTAAAGACCTTCAAATACTTCGAAAAACCGATTAAATCAGGCTACCCTCGGCAAAAGCAAATTATAAGGGGCTTCAATAATATCAGCTCTCGAATAATGCGGAGGCTTCGAAAATATCAGCCTTCAAAAAAACCTTGAGAGGTATTCGATTATCGTTGCACATCTACTTGCAAACAAGTTTCCAACCAGTCAAACCGTCGAAAAATAGAACTAATATAAATACATGCCAAGGCATAACAAAAATTTTACTAAGTCTTTAGCCAGAAAGAAGGAAAATTATAGCCATTTTATAGGCCGAATTGTACCAACATAAAAGAGCCTAAGGTCCAGCCTAAAATAGCCTAAGGGCCAAACTAAAGAGCCTAAGGGCCGACTTAAAAGAGACTAAGGACTGATATTTTAAAGCCTAAGGACCAATATTCAAAGAGCTTAAAGTCCTAAGCATACCGTGCTCGAGACCTTACTTAGCTCGGACTCAAAGTCTTTTTACCCCGAGCTAGTGTCAAACCTGTTACACTCTATGTTTTCATACGTGAGAGTACATCGTAAGTCAATTGATGTAAGCTCAGAAATAAGATTCTATTTGATGGAATATCAAGTAATTTAATCATGTTACGTTGGAGGTTACAAATATTTAAGATCATGAATAACGAGTACCAAGAGGGTTGGAAAGCTTAGAAGCTAAACCAATTGAAGAAAATAAGTTTCGTCGAAAGTCGACGAGTTAGGAATGTTATAACATGTAATTTAGGGTGAGACTATGGTTCATTACATGATAAAGAGGTTATGATATGAGTTAATTTTTATCGTATGATAGTTGTTTTCTACGTTTTGAAGTCAAGCAAGTGGTGGAACAAAAGTTGGCAAAGGTCTTCACAAGTTACACTCATAATATGCTTAACATTAGGTCAAATGTAATTGATATTTTCTCCTGATATACTTGGAATTAGGGGATGATCTACCTACAAAACTAAAGATCTATGAGTCTAGTTTCCAACGCATTAAACTGTTCATTTATACAACATAAGAGTAGAGAGATATTTGCAATTTTGCGAGACTGCGCAGACATCATAAGTGACAAGTAGGTGGATAACTAGAGATTTTTGAGCAATACATTTCATGTATTATATGAGGTCTTATTGGGACATATTATATACCACATTGAAGGTCTTGGAATTTAGTTTCCAACTCTCTTAACCGTTCGTTTATACGACATCAGGATAAAGAGATATAAGCGTCAAAAGATGGACCAATCCCAGGGTGTCAAGCTAGCACCTCTTTGACTTTTCAAAACTTGATATATATAAATCTTAGGTCAGATTTATCTTCATTATTCAGCATAAAACGACCATATAACACCCATAAACATAAATTCAAGCTATCTTCTAGGGTTTCAAAGAAGAATATCATCCCGGGCATGAAATCGAGAAGCAATAACATCAAAACGATCCCTACGACGTAAGTGTCATTATACCGCCTCTCCTTTTTCTTTGTAGTTAGAGTTTTTGAAGTTAATTCATAGTTAAGAAACTTCAAGTATCTGTATTTAAGTGCTTAAACATCAAGGAAGGTTGATAAATGTGTTTCCTAATAGTTAGAACTCACGGGACGGTGATCGGAAGCCGTGAGTTCGAGTTATTTGACTTGTAGCGGACTGTTTTGTGTTGCTGTTGAGCTGCGTGTTTTACTACTGTTTTGTGGAGTTTTGGAGGAGTAAGGGTGTGTAGAAACACCATATAGATGTAGGTTTGTTAGCTGGTCGTTCGTTGTAACATTTCCGGGTCGTTTGACACGACTACGGTGGTCATCTTATGTATGAAGTGATTTGGTTGTGCGTGGACTGTTTTGGGAGGCTCAATATGATTATTATTGATGTTGTTTGGGATGTTTGGTGATTGTTTTGACTTGTGTGAATTCATATATATAGGGGAGGCGTTGTCCGTTTCATCGTAAAATAGGTTGTGGTCGGTACATAATAGTTATGACGCTTAAACGATAATGACAGTGTCGTTTCTCTTATTGTAGATTAAGGAGTTGTGACATTTGCGTAGCTTGAGGTTGAGGAAGTATATACAAGGTATGTGAGGCTATCCCTTTCCTTCTTTTGCACGACTCAGATTGTACATAATGAAATGAACGAGCTTCCAAAGATATTCTTCTCTTAGAAGTTAGCAGTACTTACATTGTTTCCCTTCTTATGGAATAATTGATGTTGAGGTTGCTTCTATTATTCTTATGTTATCAATGTTGTTGGTACTTCCTGATTCTTATAATATTCTCGATGAGGAGTTAGCCCTAATGATGTGTACGGAGAATATCGACCTTACGTCACTCCGAAATGTTCAGAACATGATTCCAATGAGTCCTACATGCATTATATATATGTATCTATTTTACTCTACCGAGCTGCGCTATAGTCGGCCGGGTATGGAACCTATTGTGCAACCACTGATCGGTTGGGTTTATCGAGTCCTCTTTGAGGCCGGGTATGATATGATGGTGATGATGCCCACAGAGGCGAATGTTCTATGATGATGATGATGCCCACAGAGGCGGATGTTTTAAAAAGATTATGTGTATATATGTATCATGCATTTCATGTTACTGTCTCTTAGAAGCACTCAGATGCTACAGGTTGTATCTCCTACATCTCTCTGTACATCACTGTTCTTATTTATGCTTTCCTGCCTTACATACTCAGTGCTTTATTCGTACTAACGTCCTTTTTATTTGTGGACGCTGCATGTCGTGCTGCAGGTCCTGATAGACAGGTAGACGCATCCCCCCACCACAATAGGCTTTCTAGTTCATCGGTTATAGGCGAGATCCCTTCTCCGGACTTGCCGTGGTCTTGGTATGCATTTTTGTTATAGATGTTATGGGTATGTCGGGGCCATGTTCCGGCTATGTTGCATTACTTATGCTCCTTTAGAGGCTCATAGACAGGTGTCAACTCATGTATAGTTTGGTATGCCTTGTTGGATAATTTTTGTTGTATAGTCTTTCATGGCAGCGTGGTAGCTCGTACCTTTTATGTAGTTTCTTAGCAATCTTGTCATCCCATGTGATGTATGTTCATGATCCATATCTACCATTTATATTGATCTCGTTATCCCATAAAGATAATAAGAAGGTTAGAAAAAATGTACGTTGGTGCTCGGCAAGTATGGCCCGGGTGCTAGTCATGATCCTCCAGTTTGGGTCGTGACAAACTTGGTATCAGAGCAGTTCTGTCCTTGAGATGTCTACAAAGCCGTGTCTAGTAGAGTCTTGTTTATGGGTGTATTGTGCACCACACTTATAAGCAAGAGGCTACAGGGCATTTAGGATTGTTACTCTTTCTTCTTACTCTAGATCGTGTGGTAGAGCTCAGTCGTAAGAACTCAATTTTCCTGAATTCTATCTTATTTATAATACGACGATGCATACATCTAGAAAGACGGTTGGTAAGAGGTTGAATATTGATGTGGAAGTGTTGAGTCAGAGGAACTCGATTTTGCATCGTGCCTATGATGAGTAAATGTAAGGTCTTCAGCAGATCATATATGTACTAAGATGGGTAAGTTTCTTGAAAGGAGATCTAAGGCAAGAATATATATCCACCCATATGGGGGAAAAAAAAAAGAAATAAGAGAATCGAAAGGTAGATACAAGTTTCAGCAAGTAAAAGAAGAAAGATGAAGAGGGTTACGAGGTACCTAGTTAATAAATATTATCAGTATTTATAATTCAAGTAGAGAAATACAAGAATATTGAATTACTTACAATAGTAACAGAGATATATACAATTGTCCATACCAATCTCAATTATGCCCTATGGGAGCTAACTGACATAATTTAAGAGAAGGATAGGATATCAAGATCCAGCTGGGGTTAGAGAACCCAAATTGGTGGATGATTATTATCATTAGCTAACATTTCCAAAGGATAGTGCAAATATGGTAATAGATCTCCTTGTGAGAGACCCATATGGTGAACGCTAGAATAGTATAGTCAGGTATGAATACTAGAATATTTAGAAATTTCAGAAGATCGAAAGTGGGATCCTAGAAGGAATAAATATTTACTTTAGTATGACTCCAACCCCTAGTAACAAATAAAAAAAAGAGAATGTTAGGCGTCCCAAAGAACTGGTGAGATGAAGTAGGGGGAGCTAAAAGTTAAGGAACGTTTGTTTGGAGTTTTTAGAATAAAGTGATAGACATAAATGTTAGCATGGAAATGAGAAGAGAGTTAAGAAAGCACTATGAGTAAGATGTGATACGTGGATGACAACGGTAGATCAAAAAAAAATGACAGTATTACCGAATCTATAGTTAAGGGAAGTAAAAGACAAGAGGTAACAGGCCTCGAGGCAACAAAAGAGTATAGGTCATAAAGTCACATCCTCATTTAGAGAAATAAGTTTGTGACTCTAACGTGATAACCAGAAGTAAAAGCAAGACCCCCCAATAATAGAAATTAGTATGGGATAGTAAACAAAAAAAAAATCGAACATGAATTAGGGATCAAAGGAATTAGTAATAGCCGGCATCGTTTCAAAGATAGTGTTTCGACAATAATAGAATGAACAATAGAAGAATAACCTTTAAAGGTCATTCACGAAGAATGACCTACCTAGTAGTGGTAAATCCATAAGCATAGATAACTGAGGCTATGAAACAAGATATAGAAAAAGTCGTAAGTTCAACAAATACCAAACAAAGAACTTTAGTACACCTATAGATGCCTAGAGGGATAGCTTGTCATAGTACAATATATGTTCACCAAGTGAATCCTAAAGATAGGTTAAAAGCTAACAAGAAATAAAAAAGGAGATAAGAGTCGCATTGGCGCACATTCAAGGTTAGAATTGTCTAGGCTGCATGAAAGAAGGTAGAAATAGTTACGACATTGAAAGGAGTTCGACCACAAGTCGTGATGTGAGAAAGAGGCCTAAAGGGGGGAATGTTCTAGCCTTTGAATTTATTCACCGAACAACTCCCTATATGGCAAAGACTATATTCAATTATTTGAAAGATTTATTGCTTAAGATATGGAAAAGTGCATTAGTCAACATTCAAGGACGAATATTCCAAAGGGGGGAATGATGTTACACCCCATGTTTTCGTACGTGAGAGTACATCGTAAGTCAATTAATGTAAGCTCAGAAATAAGATTCTATTTGATGGAATATAAAGTAAGTTAATCATGTTACGTTGGAGGTTACAAATATTTAAGATCATGAATAACGAGTACCAAGAGGGTTGGAAAGCTTAGAAGCTAAACCAATTGAAGAAAATAAGTTTCGTCGAAAATCGACGAGTTTGGAATGTTATAACATGTAATTTAGGGTGAGAATATGGTTCATTACATGATAAGGAGGTTATTGTATGAGTTAATTTTTATCGTATGATATTTGTGTTCTACGTTTTGAAGTCAAGCAAGTGGTAGAACAAAAGTTGGCAAAGGTCTTCACAAGTTACACTCATAATGTGCTTAACATTAGGTCAAATGTAACTGATATTTTCTACCGATATACTTGGAATTAGGGGATGATCTACCTACCAAACTAAATATCTATGAGTCTAGTTTCCAACTCATTAAACCGTTCATCGATACAACATAAGAGTAGAGATATATTTGCAATTTCGCGAGACTGCGCAGACATCATAAGTGACAAGTAGGTGGATCACTAGAGATTTTTGAGCAATACATTTCATGTATTATATGAGGTCTTATTGGCACATATTATATACCAAATTTAAGGTCTTATAATTTAGTTTCCAACTCTCTTAACCGTTCGTTCATACGACATCAGGATAAAGAGATATAAGCGTCGGAAGATGGACCAATCCTAGGGTGTCAAGCTAGCACCTCTTTGACTTTTCTAAACTTGATATATATAAACCTTAGGTCGGCTTTATCTTGATTATTCAGAATAAAACTACCATAGAACACCCATAAACATAACTTCAAGCTATCTTCTAGGGTTTCAAAGAAGAATATCATCCCGAGCATGAAATCGAGAAGCAATAACATCAAAACGATCCCTACGACGTAAGTGTCATTATACCGCCTCTCCTTTTTCTTTGTAGTTAGAGGTTTTGAAGTTACTTCATAGTTAAGAAACTTCAAGTATCTGTATTTAAGTTCTTAAATATCAAGGAAGGTTGATAAATGTGTTTCCTAATAGTTAGAACTCACGGGACGGTGATCGAAAGCCGTGAGTTCGAGTTATTTAACTTGTAGCGGACTGTTTTGTGTTGCTGTTGAGCTGCGTGTTTTACTACTGTTTTGTGGAGTTTTGGAGGAGGAAGTGTGTTTAGCAACACCATATAGATGTAGGTTTGTTATCTGGTCGTTTGTTGTAACATTTCCGGATCGTTTGACATGACTACGGTGGTCATCTTATGTATGAAGTGATTAGGTTATGCGTGGACTGTTTTGGGAGGCTCAATATGATTATTATTGATGTTGTTTGGTCTGTTTGGTGATTGTTTTGACTTGTGTGAAGTCATATATATAGGGGAGGTGTTGTCCGTTTCATCGTAAAATAGGTTGTGGTCGGTACATAATAGTTATGACGCTTAAACGATAACGATAGTGTCGTTTCTCTTATTGTAGATTAAGGAGTTGTGACATTTGCGTAGATTGAGGTTGGGGAAGTATATACAAGGTATGTGAGGCTATCCCTTTCCTTATTTTGCACGACTCAGATTGTACATAATGCAATGAACGAGCTTCCAAAGATATTCTACTCTTAGAAGCTAGCAGTACTTACATTGTTTCCCTTCTTATGTAACAATTAATGTTGAGGTTGCTTCTATTATTCTTATGTTATCAATGTTGTTGGTACTTCCTGATTCTTATAAGATTCTCGATGAGGATTTATCCCTAATGAGGTGTACGGAGAATATCGACCTTACGTCACTCCGAAATGTTCAGAACATGATTCCAATGAGTCCTACATGCATTATATATATGTATCTATTTTACTCTACCGAGTTGTGCTATAGTCGGCCGGGTATGGCACCTATTGTGCAACCACTGATCCGGTGGGTTTATCGAGTCCTCTTTGAGGCCGGGTATGATATGATGATGATGATGCCCACAGAGGCGAATGTTCTATGATGATGATGATGCCCACAGAGGCGGATGTTTTAAAAAGATTATGTGTATATATGTATCATGCATTTCATGTTACTGTCTCTTAGAAGCACTCAGATGCTACAGGTTGTATCTCCTACATCTCTCTGTACATCACTGTTCTTATTTATGCTTTCCTGCCTTACATACTCAGTGCTTTATTCGTACTAACGTCCTTTTTATTTGTAGACGCTGCATGTCGTGCTGCAGGTCCTGATAGAAAGGTAGATGCAGCTCCCCACCACAATAGGCTTTCTAGTTCAGCGGTTATAAGCGAGATCCCTTCTCCGTACTTGCCGTGGTCTTGGTATGAATTTTTGTTATAGATGTTATGGGTATGTCGGGGCCATGTTCCGGCTATGTTGCATTACTTATGCTCCTTTAGAGGCTCATAGACAAACTCATGTATAGTTTGGTATGCCTTGTTGGATAATTTTTGTTGTATAGTCTTTCATGGCAGCGTTATAGCTCGTACCTTTTATGTAGTTTCTTAGCAATCTTGTCATCCCATGTGATGTATGTTCATGATCCATATCTACCATTTATATTGATCTCGTTATCCCTTAAAGATAATAAGAAGGTTAGATAAAATGTACGTTGGTACTCGGCAAGTATGGCTCGGGTGCTAGTCATGATCCTCCAGTTTGGGTCGTGACAAAACCAACCTAAATACTCAGCTCGAAGATCAAACCTTACTTTAGTAACCTATCATCGATCAAACTCAAAACCTAAGGGTATTATATTCTAAGTCCAATAATCAGGTTGATTGTCAACAACACCAAATTTCATTTCTCAAGTGAAGACAAAACGGAAACAAACACAAAACAAAGATGAAGCAAAAGGTTCTTTATATTCAAAAGATGGTCCAAAAATACATTTACAAAACTTCCACATGGATCCCTTACACAAAAAGAAGGAAAATAAAAAGGTTCTAATCTACTGTCGGGGTCACTCGCTCGGAGGCAGCATCCACAGGAGCCATATCTCCGGGAGCCTGTTTTTCGGGGGCCTCTTCCTCCTCAGGGACTTCAGCATCGTCTCCCCCACTCTCGGAGCCACTGGCTGAATCCTCATCGGTGGAAAGCAATGCAACTGCCTCTTCTTCCAAAGCTTTTACCTTCTCGATTTCGGAAGAAAGTTCAAAGCCTTGTCACGACCCGAAATCCCACCATCGGGACCGTGATGGCGTCTAACGTTGAAACCGCTAGACAAGCCAACGTTATCGGTTATTCTAACTTGTTTCCTTATTTTTAACAATTGATAGGTGAGATACAAGATCGGTATAAATAAAATGCGGAACAAATGAAAGCTAACAATTTAATTAAATACTATAACAATTTCCACAATAAAATTCCCAAAATTCGGTGTCACAATTTCGCAGATTGTCTATGAATACTACAAGTATAGGTCTGAACAAATAAAGTACTACTGTCTTAGAAATATGTAAAGACTGGAAAGAAATAAGATAGAAGGTGACGCCAAGGCCCGCGGACGTCTGCAGGACTACCTCAGTGTCGCCTGATGGACCGAATGGAGCCACCTAGATCAATAACCATTGGGTCCATCACTGGGATCTGCACAACAAAAATTGTGCAAGTGTAGTATCAGTACAACCGACCCCATGTACTGAGTAAGTGCCGAGCCTAACCTAGGCGAAGTAGTGACGAGGCTAGGACACAACAAGTAATATCACTTGTGCAGTTTAAATAAAATATGACAGGAAATAACAATAGGAAGTAAACAGTTAAGTACAATAAGGGGGAAACATGCTGGGGAAAAGGGGTAGCAATTACTGAAATGACGGAACGAGGCAACAGTTTAAATATCAAAATAATAACGAGAATTAACAACACGAAATAAACAAGTGAAAAGAAACGGCACGGCATGTCCCTTCGTGCTAAAGTATCATAACACGGCACAGAATGTCCCCTCGTGCATAAAAATATCACAATCACGGCACGGAATGTCCCCTCGTGCATAAATATCATCAATACGGCACGGAATGTCCCCTCGTGCATAAAAATTATAAACACGGCACGGAATGTCCCCTCGTGCATAAATAACATAAACATGGCACGGAATGTTCCCTCGTGCATAAACAACATAAACATGGCACGGAATGTCCCCTCGTGCATAAATAACATAAACATGGCACGGAATGGCCCCTCGTGCATAAACAACATAAACATGGCACGGAATGTCCCCTCGTGCATAAATAACATAAACATGGCACGGAATGTCCCCTCGTGCATAAACAACATAAATATGGCACGGAATGTCCCCTCGTGCATAAATATCAAAAACAACAGTTTGGTAAGAAAATCAACAATAAGAAACCATAAATGCAAAGAAATAATCAACAGTAATAATACCGTCCCGGCAAGGGACACAGCTATAACCAATCCTACACAAGTGTATAATTTAACAAAATATCTCCCAACCGCTCAAGTACTCAATAGTGTTCAACCAAGAATTTCCCTCAAACGAATAACTGCCAAATCGATATTAAATCCATAACACAATAA
>MDKH01023502.1:0-21346 GCA_005239495.1 Nicotiana undulata | reverse complement strand
ATGAGACCTTTAGGGGTCGATTTGAGGGGCCAAACGAACTCCGATTTTAGCGTTCTTTATATGCACGGACTCAGGAGATGACAAATAACATTTTGGTATAAAAATTTCTGAGTTCTGAGATGCGGGCCTAGGGGTCGGGTTTTGACCGATTTCAGGTTTTGTACTTAAAGTCAATACTTTTCAATTGGAATTCATTCCTTAAGGATAATTTGATGATAAGGGTCTGATATTTATAGATTTGGAGTGCTCGGAAGTTGATACGAGAGGAAAGCGTATTGCGGAATAGTTCCAGGCTAGTTTGAGCTAAGTAATGTCTTTAAATCCTGTCCTGAGGGTATGAAACCCCGGACTCTGCACCCTTTCAAGGGTTTTGGAATGCAAAGGTTGGAACTTTGGAAATATATTCCCTATTTAGGCAACTATTGAGTTGCGAAACCGATTTTTAAGCCTATGCTTAATAGTATTGATATATATTTTGATATGATTTGGGTTGTAAGCCATGTTTGGGGCCTAGTGCCGATCTATTTACCCCTTGGGGGCTGTTTTTACTATTTTCCTCACTTGATATGTTATGATTTTCATTCAGTCTTTTCTTGATAATTGATTTGACACTCAAAGTATTTTGATACTATTTCTTGAAAATGAAAAACTCTTTTTGGGTCGAGAACCCGGTATATTTATGGCCTAAAGGGCAACATGAGAGTGTCTGACTTAGTGAGGCTGCGGGCCTATATTGTGAGGATGTTATGATATGAGTGTGGCTGCTGGCCAATATTGTGAGTGATTTATGTCATGATGTGGCTTGTTATAGCGCTTGGGCTGTAGGAGCCCCTCCGGAGTCTGTACACACCCCCAGTGAGCGCAAGTACCTAATGAGTGATATTGCCCGCGGGGCTGATACTGAGTGGCTGTGAGGTTGCCTGATGGGCAGAGTGACTGTGAGGTTGGCTGATGGGCAGAGAGACTGTGAGGTTGCCTGATGGGCAGAGTAACTGTGAGGTTTCCTGTTGGGCTAATATTGAGTGACTATGAGGTTGCCTGATGGGCTGATACTGAAAGAAATTGTTACGAGAAATGATTATGGCCCGAGGGGCAGATTTATGATGATTTTTACTGAGTTTTCGAACTATAATTTACTTTGATTTTCAAACAGGCTTTTATTGAGAGTTTTACTGAGATATATTGAAATTATACTTGTTTCAAAGGATTTCTGGAAATTGGTTTTCGAACTTATGTATTTGATGAATATTTTATGGTGACTTGGTGTTTTACTGGTTTTGTGAATTGGTGTATCTGTGTTGTGTGTTTTATATTTCTCAGACTGTGATTTATTTTCATTACTATTGAGTTGGTGTACTCATCATTACTCTCAGTGCCTTTATGCACAGATTCAGGTGCTGGCTTGGAGCAGTAGCCGTCTCGATTCGTTAGCAGCAGTTTACGGGATTTCGAGGTAGCTGTCCAGTGTCCACAACTTCTCCACTTCCCTTCCTTATTCAATTTTAGCATTTCATTCCTAGACTTTATTTAAGACATTAGTAGAGTTAGTTTTAATTCATAGATGCTCGTGACCATGTTGACTCCAGTCTTGGGAGGTTTTGTTTAGAGTTGTTTAGACTATTATTGGGGAGCTAATACTTAAAGAATTTATTTATTGTTATGTTTGCTGTTATTATTGAATTGTGAATTATTATAATCGAACGAAAAGGGGTACTTATGTGATGGTTGGCTAGCCTAGTTCCACGATAGGCGCCATCACGACCTATTAGGATTTAGGATCATGACAAGTTGGTATCAGAGCTCTAGGTTACATAGGACTCAACCGTCATGAGCAGGTTTAGTAGAGTCTTGCGGATCGGTACGGAGACGTCTGTACTTATCTTCGAGAGGATGCAGAACCCTTAGGAAACATTCCACATTCTTGAATTCTTATCGTGCGAATCCGTTTTATTTATCCAAAGCGTAAGATGTGCTTTTTAACATTTTAATAATGGGCCAGTCAGAAGAATTCTTATCGTGCGAATCTGTGGCTTGAGTGTTGAGGTTTCATTTGGGTGAGCACATGTGTTGGGGGACTTATATGTCTGTTTGTGTCCTTATTGATGGAACTTTGTGACTAGATGACTACATGGTGAGTGTGATCAGATAGTTAGATACATTCAGGTTGTTTGATTGTGACCAGGATGAATTGGCGGGAGATGTGACAAGAACCATTGATTATTTGACTTTTGTATTTAGTTAGAATATGACTTCGAGTTATGAGTATTGAAGGACCTCTTGTGTAGTTTAGTTGTGAAGTGAAGTGGATTTTCCTGTTATGTTTTGAGTTCATGTGATGTCTTTTGAGCTAGCCAATGCCCCAGCAACGTCTATGTATTTGATTGCCGGTGTATTATGCCGTGTTATAACTCCTTTGTTATTATATTTATTGATGGCATTCTGTTGTACTCTCTTAGCCAGGGATAGCATACTCAACACTTGATGATGGTATTATAAGGATATAGGGAGGAGAAGCTTTGTGTGAAGTTCTCCAAGTGTGAATTATTGGCTCAATTCAGTAGCATTCTTGGGACACGTGGTGTCCAATGAAAGTATCTATGTGGTCAGACGAGTGTGAGTAGAGATTCCAGAAGCTCAAGAATTTATTGAACACAACCCCAGTGTTAGTATTGGCATCAGCTTCAGGTTCTTATACCGCTAAATATGATGTCTTGGGGGAAGGCAGTGGTTGTGTTCTAATGTAGGAAGGTATAGTGATTGCGTGATAGCTATGATTTTCGGAAGTGTATAGGGAGATATCATTATTAGGTTAAGCAGGCAGGTATCTTTTGCGGGTTTTCATGAGGTGTATGACCCTTATGTTTATCTATAGCAAGTCCTATTTTATCAAAAATTGATATATGTTGCAATTGGAGTTTAGATCGCTTGTGGAAGTTGGAATGACTATTACAATGGTGAATGCGAGATTTTCATACGATGTGGAATATTAGATGGTTTGGGTCATATGAGCTTATTAAGGATTTAGTTGAATTTCACTGCAGTATGGTAACACTGATAGTGTTTGGGCATTGTGAGTTATTGTTTGTCTTGATCTTTGGATTTTAGCCAAGTGTGGGAGTCCACTAATAATAAGTCGATTACATGATTATGTGTTGTATTGGTTTCGTTGCGAGGTATATTGGTGAATCGGTTATGACCTACAAAGGTGGAGTCTAGGAATGACTCGAGTGATGGTAATTTCTTTGATCCAAGTTGTAATGTACTTTACGGATAGTGGAATTAATTAAATGATGGAGTTGTACTGGTAAGGGTAGATCGTGCAATGTATGAGTGTTCTTGTTGCTTCAAAGGGGTGGATTACATTCCTAGTATGTGGATTGCAAGCGGGGTCAGTCCGTTCTGTTTGCTTGGTTAGTGTAATTGAAATTGTGTAGAGTAAATGACGTTCGAGAATGGTTCAGACAGATTCAAGGTTATATGTAGCGATCAAGGATCTTCAAGGTGTGAGAAGGGCTAGAACTGAGATTTACGGGGAAGGTGTGTCAAGGCTTGTGGTGTATTTGCATTATCATGGATTCTATCCATCAGTATCAGGAAAGTGAAGGTAATGACTTTAAATTCGCAGGAAGTCTCTTTAGGGTAAGTATTTCTAATGTGGTCCATGGTGTTCAGTGAGGGTATTTAGGTTGATCCAAAGAAGATAAATGCGGTGCAGAGTTGGCCCAGACCGTCCTCAGCTATAGAGATTAGGTGCTTTCTTGGTTTGGCATGCTATTACCGTCGCTTTGTGGAGGGATTTTCTTCTATTGCTTCGCCCTTGACCAAATTGACCAAGAAGGGCGCTCCATTTAGGTGGTCGGACGAGTGTGAGGGGAGCTTTCAGAAGCTCAAGGCTTCTTTGACCACAACTCCAGTGTTTGTATTTCCATCAACTTCAGGTTCTTATACCGTGTATTGTAATACCTCGAGGATAGGCATTGGTTGTGTATTGATGAAGGAGGGTAGGGTGATTGCCTACGCCTCACGCCAATTGAAGACTCATGAGAAGAATTATCCTGTGCATGATCTCGAGTTAGCAGTCATTGTTCACGCATTTAAGATTTGGCGTCATTATTTGTATGAGGTGCATTGTGAGGTTTTTACTGATCACCGTAGTCTGCAACATTTGATTAAGCAGAAAGATCTGAATTTGCATCAGCGGAGATGATTGGAGCTTCTCAAGGACTAAGATATCACTATTCTATACCATCTGGGGAATGCCAATGTAGTGGTCGATGCCTTGAGTCGCAGAGTAGAGAGTTTGGGGAGTCTAGCATATCTTCCAGCAACAGAGAGACCCTTAGCACTTGATGTTCAGGCCTTGGTGGGCCAGGTGTGAGGTTGGATCTATCAGAGCCTCGCCGGATATTGGCTTGCGTAGCCTCCAGGTCTTCTCTTTATGACCGTATCAGGGAGCGCCAATATGATGACCCACACTTGCTCGTTCTTCAGGATAGGGTCCGGCGAGGTGATGCGAGGGATGTAGTTATTGGTGATGATGGTGTTATGTGGATGAAGGGTCAGATATGTGTGCCTAATGTAGATGGGCTTCAGGAGTTTAATCTTGAGGAGGCCCACAGCTCGCGGTATTCCATCCATCCGGGTGCTGCGAAGATGTATCAGGATCTGAGACAGCACCATTGGTGGAAGCGGATGAAGAAGGATATTGTTGGATTTGTAGCTCGGTGTCTCAACTATCAGCAGGTGGATTGCATCATAGGTTGGATATTCCGGAGTGGAAGTGGGAGCGGATCACCATGGACTTTGTAGTTGGGCTCCCACAGACTTCATTCCTGTTGGTACTACTTGTTGATACCCAATTTTTCCCTATAATATTTTTTAAATGCATATATACCTTCAAAACTATGCATTGGCATCAATTGATATTTTTCTATAATTTTTACAATTTTCGCGGATTTTTGATTAATTTATCCAAGTATTTTATTTATATAAATAATTAAAATTTCATCACAAAGGACTTTATAACAATCTCATGGTTTAATTTTGCTATTTATATTCATAGTAAGCTCAAATAATTTCATAAGTAGCCATATTTACATTTTTGGTAACAATTGCAACAACTTTGCAATTATAGCCCAGCATGCATTATAACATTATTTTATCAAAAAATAGCTCATTGTATTTTTTAAAATATGGAGTAATTATTTTAAAACATTTCTATGCATGAAAATTAATTTCATAATATGCTAATTATTTATAAAATATTTTTTTATCAATTGTTTGAGTATTTAACATATAGCCTTTTATTTTTCAAACCTGTCCTCTTTTTACCAACCCAAAATCCCTTTAATATTAACCCAAAAAGAGAGCCCAATCTGCCTACCCGACCCAATAACCCCTCTTCAATTGTGGCCGTTGATCTTTAGATCAACGGTTCACATTGACCCTTACCTTAATTAACCCTAACCTACCCCAACCCTTCTCATTCTCTCCAATCCCGTCGTCATCGTCTCCCCTCATCTCTCAACTCTCTCTTAACCGAACCCTAACCCTAATCGCCCTCACCGGCGATAACCTCTCTCAAATGGTATTTCTGTGCTTTCTCCGACCAATCCTGGTCTCCTATACACCATGGCTCTTCGATATCATGAGTCCTTGAAAAGACCTCAAGGAAATCCAACTGGTTCTGGTTTGAAACTTGCTTACCGGCCTGTCTCAGACCATTTTCATTTGTAAGTAAGGATTTCTCCTTGTTTTTATTACGAATCTATAGATCTTTTGACCGATTCTCTTCATCTCTACTATTTTTCTGAAAACCCTAGTTCATTACTGTCGATTGTTCTCAGATCTTTATAGATCTGGGGTGACTCGAGTACTATTAAGTGTTTTCCTTTAAAAAATCTCTTGTTTTAACTAACTATTTCTATTTTAATCACTCTTTCTAAACTAGGGTTCACCCAGAACTGTTCTGCGAAGATTTTCTAATTTCTCAGCGTTAAACTAATTGTTCCTTCATCATCTTGACTAATTCTCGCATGAATGTTCAAACCCTAGACGATTCTGTGTGATATGCTGGTTTCTTCAAAAAAAATTCGATACTTTTGTTATTTCTGTGATACCAGTCGTATTAGTTTACTCTATTTTTTTACTTAAATGTTTTCCTTGTTAAAAACCAGTATTCTTTGGGATTTCTGCCCTAATTAATCTCTACTAGTGATTCGAACCAATTTTTCTTGTTAAACCCGATACTTCTGTGAAGTTGTACTCATTTATTTTCTATTTATGGAACCTAAGTAATTCTTTTCTGTAAAATCAGTATTCTTTTGAAGGTTTTACTGATTATTTCCTATTATTTTACCATATTAAAATATGTGTGCACATATCTTATTTGTTTCCTTATTTGTGACTTTAATTGATCACACTTGCCTTAATTAGTCATCCGTATGGTTTTGGGGATTTTTTTACTGACTCCCTATTTGGTAGGATTTAGATTCTTTGTTCGAATTAGCCCCCACCCCCTGTTGTGGCCGTTAAGTGATTACCCCCTAAATTAAGGGGTCTATTCCGGACACCCTTATGGGAATTGATTATGTGGTTATTTGATTGTCCTTAATTGATTGAATTCGGATTCTATTTACATTATTTGTTCTACCCCCTAAGTACTATATATACACTCTTATTTTACCTCTCAAACACACGAACAGCAGTTCAGAACACACACACACAAAAACTTTCTCTCATCTCTCTTTCTGCTACTTGTGCTCATTGCTTGTATAGCGGGCTGAAAGCCAAGGCTAGACCGTTGAATTCTACATGATTTACCTTCTGTTTTCCTCTCTTTTAATTGGTATGTTTCTGTTCTTAATACTATTCCTTCTAAGTATAAAGTTTAAATCTTTGTGCTCTTTGTTACTCCATATCTTTTAATCCATGTCTCTTTCTTCACTAGTTTAATTGCTTATGTACTTAAGTGTTCTTCCTGTCTAGTGCTTTGATTAGTATGCTTAAGTTTTACCCTCTCTTGTTCAATGTTTTAATCAGCATGTCTAGGTTTCAATCTTCTTGTTTGTTACTTTAGTCAGTATGTGTACTTGAGTTCCTGTTTACTTCCTTCAACTAGTATGCTCACTTTAGTATCTCAGACTCCTAACTTATCTGATTAACCCCAATTGGCATGACTAATGTTGTGTAGTAGACCCTTGTCCTCAACATGAATATTTCTGCATTTTGTCTTTGTGCTTTACTGTTCATTACCACTTTAGTTTCATGCATGATTTCCTTGTAAAGACCATGAATCAGTAGTTTGTGTTCTAATGCTATGAATCTGGTTGCTGGTTACCAATCCACTCCTGTTTATTCTGTGCATTTGTGGTTCAATAGACTCTCCCTCTTATCCTCATTATATGCTCATGTTTCAAGTGCCTTGTGTTCCCAAACCCCCTGAATCCCTATCTGTAAAGTTGTTTGTCTTCACTTAGAATTAAGTAGTGAATAAATTTGAATCTGGGAACTTTAAGTTTTGTGGTTGTGTTATTGTTTGTTGAATCTTTCTTCTTCTCAGAGTTGCTTCCACAAATTGTTTTTCACTCTTAACACATTTTTTTAAGAACTGTTTCCATTCCTGAAAAAACTTTTCACTCCTAAAATATTTTACCTCTATACTATTTTTCTGAGCTATTCCAACTATGTCAAGCACTCTCACTTCTACTCTTAGATCACTTATGTTCTTCCCCTCTAGTGTGTGTACTGCCTAGGAATCCATGAGATTCCTCTGAACTCTGGCACAATAGGGTTGGCCCTTCCACACTGCACATAACAACTTCTTTATATAAAAATTTATCTTGGTGTGAGCATTTCCCGGGGTCCCTGAGGCCCTTGGGAACTTTGACGCACTAGGATGCCCCTATTGGATACTATGAGACTATGGCATCTTGGACTATTGGAAGACCTATTATTTCCAGGTTCATTTTGGGCTTATTCAACCTTCTTATAACGTAGCTTTCATTAATTTTGTAATTCATTCATTTATTGTATATAATAATAATCCTTGTAAACGGTTATTGGGGAAATTAGTAAAAGGGGAGGGATTCTTATATGATTTTTGTGAGTGAAACCGGGTAGAAATCATGCCTTTAGATTTATTATGCTTACTTAGAAATCATGCATTAGGTCTGTTATGTTTACTTGCATTAAAAATCATGCCTTAGGTTTATTATGTTTACTTGCTTTAGAAACCATGCTTTTAGGATTGTTTGGCATACTAGAAAACATGTTATAGGCTCATTACCTCATTTGTTACGAAATTCTGTTTCTGCATAATCATGGCCACCTAGAAATTCTTCTATTAAGTCACTTCTGTAATTTTGCCTAACAAAACGTTCATTCATTGTGTGCATTAGAAACCTTGATTTAGGACTGTATTTGCATTCGCTATAAAACAATGTCTGCATCACATAAATCAATAACCATCATGTCTATAAGAATGTTTAAAAGCAACCCCAATACCTAGACACCATGTTATAGGATAAATATGTATGAAATCAGTTTCTTCATGTTCAGCACCTAGACAAGCATGTCTATAGGACGTAATAAAACTTCAACAGTTTGCTTTCCTTTAATTGATTTCTATAATCCTGATTGCGTTTAGATAGCATGTTCATAGATCCACGCCTAGGCAAGCGTGTAGGTAAATAAATTCTTATAAAAACTGTGAAACTAAGCTTATGTGTGAACTGCCCAGAGTCAACAGACTCTAAAATCAGTAGGCAAATTGGTTAGGTTTCTATCGCCTCGCCTTAACACAATGCTGCATATTCTCTGCTTATCATGCTCACCTAGATATCCTGTCCTAGAGTCTTCCTTAAACATCTGAAATCTTGTTGTTTGAGACGTACTAATTATCTATTTATTTATGGAGGTAAACTTATGTACCCCTTTCCAAAAGGAAACGAGTTGTCCCGATGAATGTCGAAGCCCTGACTCCCGCTGAAAAGGGGAAGGGGGGGGGGCAACACTACTTATTCTTCGGAGCGGTTAGCTGAGATTTATATCCGGGAGATTTTTTTGTTGCATGGTGTTCCGATTTCCATCATTTCAGATAGGGGTACTCAATTCACATTGTAGTTTTGGAGGGCCGTGCAGTGGGAGTTGGGTACTCAGGTTGAGTTGAGCACATCTTTTCATCCTCAGACAGACGGGCAGTCCGAGCACACTATTCAGATATTGGAGGACATGTTGTGCACTTGTGTTATTGATTTTAGGGGTTCATGGGACCAATTTCTGCCACTCGCGGAGTTCGCATATAATAATAGTTACCAGTCGAGCATTCAGATGGCTCCGTACGAGGCTTTATATCGAAGGAGGTGTAGATCTCCGGTTGGTTGGTTTGAGTCGGGTGAGGCGAGGCTCTTGGGTACAGATTTGGTACAGGATGCGTTAGATAAGGTGAAGTTGATTCAGGAGTGGCTTCGAACGGCGCAGTTTAGGCAAAAGAGCTATGAGGACGGGAAGGTCCGGGATGTATCTTTCATGGTAGGGAGAAGGTTCTGCTAAAGGAGTCACCCATGAAGGGTGTTATGTGATTCGGGAAGAGGGGCAAGTTGAGTCCCCGATTCATTGGACCTTTTAAGGTACTTCAGTGAGTTGGAGAGGTGGCTTATAGACTTGCTTTTCCACCTAGCTTGTCAAGTGTGCATACGGTATTTCATGTTTCCATGCTTCGGGAGTATGTTGGACTTCAGCACGGTTCAGCTAGAGGGTGATATGTCTTTTGAGGTAGAGCCAATAGCTATTTTGGGTCGTAAAGTCAAAAGGTTGAGGTATAAGGATATAGCTTCAACGAAGGTGCAGTGGAGAGGGAAATCGATGGAGCAAGCCACCTGGGAGACCGAGCGGGAGATGAGGAGCAGATATCCTCACCTATTTGAGACTCCAGGTATGTTTTTAGACCCCTTCGAGGATGAACGTTTGTTTAAGATGGGGAGAATGTAACGACCCGACCGGTCATTTCGAGAGTTTATCCCTGCTCCCCTATTTCTGCTTCATTTTGTGTTGTTTAGCTCCTTAATGTTGTGTTGGGTCGGTTGTCTCAGGTTCGGAGTGGTTGTGGATAGAAATGAGACACTTAGTCTCTTAACTTGGTTTAATTGTTGGAAAAGTTAACCGGAAATTGACTTATAGGTAAATGATCTCGGATTGTGGTTTTTATGGCTCAAATAGATTCGTTAAGTGACTTGGGACTTAGGAGTGTGTTCGGAATGTTATCTGAAGGGCCGAAGTAGAATTAGGCTTAAATTGGCGAGATTGGATTTTTGGCAATTTTCGGTATGCAGTGGAAAATTAGCTATCAGGATCAAAATGGAATTCCGGAAGTTGGAACAGGTTCGTAGTGTCTTTTGGGATGTGTGTGCAACGTTCCAGGCCATTCTGACATGCTTTGGGTGGTTTCGGCATCGTTGGAGAATTTCGGAAGTTTAGAAATTCTTAGGCTTGAATCATGGATTAATTTGGCGTTTTGGCGTTATTTTGAGTGTTCCGAGGACTCAACTAAGTTTGGGTGTTCGCATATGACTTATTGGTACTAGTGATTGAGGTCCCGAGAGCCTCGCGATGAATTCAGAGGGTTGACAGATTGGTTTTTGGCATTTAAAGGTTGCTGGTGTTCTCGCACCTACGAAAGGGGAGCCGCAGGTGCGAGGTCGCTTATGTGGATTGAGGGTCGCAGATGCGGACTCTGTGGAGTTGGGAATTTTCCGCAGAAGCGGAAAATTGGTCACAAGTGCGCACCACAGGTGTGATAGGGTTGACCGTAGATGCGGAAATAGTGCATTAAGTGATTTCCGCATGAGCGGTGCCGCATAAGCGGGAAAAGGACCGCATGTGCGGTTTTCGCTAGGCAGAAAGTATAAATACTTGCCTTCGAAAATTTTAGCCTTTGTTCATCAATTTTTCATATAGTTTGGAGCTTGTGGGAACGATTTGAAGAGGGATTTCAAGGGAATTTCGTGGAGGTAAGTTTCTTGGACCTAAAACTCATTTCTATGGTGATATTTAACTGATTAGACATGAAATCTATGGGAATTTAGGGTTAAAATTGGGGGATTAGGGCTTGAAATTTGGAGACCATGATTGGAGGATTTGAGGGACCGTTTGTTGTCGGATTTTGATGTATTTGGTATGTATGGACTCGTGAGAGTGTAAGGATTCTAGTTTTGTGACTTTTATCGGAATCCGAGATATGGGCCCGGGGGTCGAGTTTGGACAATTTCAGAATTTTTTATACAATTTGACTAATTTCGAGTGAGTTTTGTCCCTTTCGCGTATTTTGATGATATGAATCTATTTTTGGATAGATTCGGGGCGTGTTGAGGCCGAGTCTAGGGGAAAAGGCATCGCGGAGTAGGTTTTCATCCAGCTTGAGGTAAGTAATGACTGTACATCTTGTCCTGAGGGTTTGAAACCCCGGACTTCACATTGTATCTCTATTTTGGAGTGGCACACATGCTAGATGACGAGTGTGCGGCATACACTATTGGGGGATTGTGACTTGTTCCGTCCCGTAGCAACTATTAAGTTGCGTATATGATTATAAATCATACGATATTTCATGTTTTAAAGATTATTACTATGTTTTGGGTTAAATGTCGTATTTGGGCTGAATGCCAAGCTGTTTGGACCCTTAGGGGCTTTTCACTGTTATTTCCTCACTGTGCTGATTTAAGATTTACACTCAGTCATGCTATGTTTAACTGATTTCAAAACTCAGTCTCATTTACACTATTTGATGCATAAAATAATATTTTGGGTCGAGTACCCCAATTTTTACTAATAGCCCGAGTGGCTTTTGAGAGGGTTCCCGACTGAGTGAGGCCGAGGGCCTATGTTGTGAGGATATTATGGGATCGGGATGCACGCCTCATCATGTTATACTGTTTATGATATATGAGAGGCCGAGAGCCTGAGTTATTATGCCACGAGATGGCTTGTTATAGTGCTTGGGCTGTAGGAGCTCCTCTGGAGTCTGTACACCCCCAGTGAGCGCAGGTACCAACTGAGTACGAGTGCCGAGTGCCGAGTGACGAGTGACTGTGAGGCATTAGTGGCTGTGAGGTTGACTGAGGGCTTGATTCCGAGTTATTGTGAGGTATACGAAGTGACTGATTCTGAGTGATGTTATGCCCGAGGGGCAGTTTATGAAATATGTTTTGCCCGAGAGGCTATTTATGATTTCTACCATCTTTACCTTAAACTTTTCCCAAATTTCTATGGAAACTGTTGAAAGGTATATTTTCAAAGGATTTTTACTGAAATAGGCTTTTAAACATTATGAATTGTCATACCTATGATTTTGAAAGAAGAATTGTATTTGTGGATTGATGACTTGTTTTACGTGTTTCGTATTTCTCAGACTTTATTTACTTTCATTACTACTGAGTTGGCGTACTCACATCACTCCCTGCACCTTGTACGAGATCCAGGTTATAGGGCGGAGTGAGTTGTTTACCTGTCCCGGGGACTCTCAAAGATGTTGCGAGGTAGCTGCTCGCGTCCGCAACCCTGCTTTCTACTTCTTACTTCTGTAGTATTTGCATCTTCTAGACTCATCATGTAGTAGAGATACTGTTTCAGACTTGTTTATTTTCTTTAGATGCTCATGATCAGTGACTCCGGAATTTTGGGATTGTAGTTATTATTCTCCATATCTTAGTCTGTGTAAAGAAAATGCTTCAATGAAAATTATATGAATTATCAGTTTAGGTATGATATAAATGAATGGTTCTTTATGTTTGTATATTGAATTGGATGGCGTAGTATCGCGATAAGCGCCATCATTGCCGAGGTAGTTTTGGGGTCGTGTAGTTGACTTTGTCCAAAATAATTAGAGATTGAATCTTTTTCACTCGTGGGTAGTTTCTAAAGCCTAATTTGAATTAATTGAACTATATTTGTCTAGATTTGATTTTTTTGGATGCTAATTCCAAAGGAAAAGCCACAATTATACCTTGATTTGGTTGCAGAGTGAGTTAAGTATTGTGGTTAACCTTGACTTAACAGATTAGGACTTGTTGGTCTATTTGCTACGTGTGTTACGTGTGGGAACGCCGTATATGTGAGGTGACGATTATATATGAGTTGTCATTGGGTTAAATCATGTGGGTGAAAATTGTTTCCTTGTATTAGGTTGAATGGATTCCGTTTTCGGGATCCCACGAACGCAGAAAAAATTTGATGCAATATGGGTCATTGTGGACAGGTTGACCAAGTCGGCGCATTTCATTCCAGTGGCAGTTACCTATTGTTTTGAGTGGTTAGCTAAGATCTATATCAACGAGATCGTTCGTTTTCACAGTGTGACGGTGTCCATCATTTTTGATCGAGGTACATACTTCACCTTGCACTTCTGGAGGGCCGTACAACTTGAGTTAGGCACACGGGTTGATTGGAGTACAACATTCCACCCTAGATGGACGGACAGTTTGAGCGCACCATTAACATATTGGAGGATATAATTCGTGATTGCGTTATAGATTTCGGGGGTTCTTGAGATCAGTTCTTGCCGCTTGTGGAGTTTGCCTACAATAATAGCTACCAGTCGAGTATTCAGATAGCCCCCTATGAGGCATTGTACTGGAGGCACTGCCGTTTTCTTGTTGGTTAGTTAGAGACGGGAGAGGCTCGGTTGTTGGGTACTGACTTGGTTCAAGATGCCTTGAAAATGGTCAAGATGATTCAGGATCGACTTCGCACAACTCAGTCTAGGCAAAAGAGTTTTGCCGATCATACAGATCATGATGTTGCATTCAGGATTGGAGAGAGGGTTTTCCTCCGAGTTTCACCCATGAAGGGTGTGATGAGGTTCGCATAGAAGAGCAAGTTGAGCCCTATGTATATTTGACCCTTTGAGATTCGTGAGAGAGTGGGTGAGGTGGCCTAAAAGTTTGCATTGCCACCTATTTTATTAGCAGTCCATCCAGTATTCCATCTCTCCATGCTCCAAAAGTATCACGGTGATCTGTCCCATGTGTTATATTTTAGCTAGTCTAATTGGGCAAGTATTTGACTTATGAGGAGGAGCCAATAGCCATTCTAGCTCGGTAAGTCCGAAAGTTGAGGTCTAAGAGTTATGCTTCAGTTCAAGTGTTTTGGAGAGGTCAATTGGTCGAGGCATCCACGTAGGAGTCCCAATCGGACATGTGGAGTAGGTACCCACAGCTTTTCACCAGTCCGTACCTTTCTATGTCCGTTCAAGGATGAATATTTGTTTTAGTGGTGGACAATGGGACGCCCCAATAGGTTATTTTTTTGCCTTAATTTTTGCGTTTCGAGACCTCGAATAGATCCGTTTATCCATCATCGATTTGCACGCAGTCTATGTCTTTTTCGGAAAGTTTTTATGTGAAAATTGAAGAAAAAGAGAATTTAGCCTTAAAATGATTTGGGTTGACTGCAGTCAACATCTTGTGTAAATGGATCCGGATCATTTTTTTGATGATCCTTGTGGATCCGTATCATGATTTGGGACTTGGTCATATGCCCGGAATCGAATTCAGAAGTCCCTAACTTGATTTAACCTGATGTGTTGAAAATTAGTAACTCGAAGGTTTAAAGAATTCCTAAGTTTGATCGTAGGTTGACTTTGTTTCTACCGGGTTTGGATTTCAGTTCCGGAACTTTGTAAAGGTTCATTTCACTATTTATGATGTGTCTGCAACATTTGGTGCAAAACGGAGTTGATTTGATGTTATTCAGACCTATGGTTGTAAATTTGGAAGATCTTAAGTTTCTTTGAAAATTGCATGCATTTTCATGTCAGATTCGTAGTTCAAGGTGTTATTTTGGTTGTTTGATCGTGAGAGCAAGTTCTTATAATGTTATTACACTTGTGCGCATGTTTGGTTTGGAGCTCGAGAGTCTCGGGTGAGTTTCGGATAGGCTATGGATCGATTTTGGACTTAGAAATTTGATGATTTTTTGTTGTTGCTGATATCTGGTGCATTGTGAAGGGAAACTGGGGGGGGGGGGGGGGGGGGGGTTTCTTCTACACGAACAAGGGGAACCGGTCGCGAACACGAAGCATTGGGAGGCTTACTCTTCGCGAACGCGAAGGCCAGGGGAGACAGGCCATCGCGAACGCGAAGGACGCTTGGGCCACTATTCTTCGGGATAGCGTCAGGCCCTTCGCGAACGCGAAGAAATACTGACACCCAGTTATTTAAATATTTCGATATCGGGATTTATTCCACTTTTCACCATGTCCACATTAGAGCTCGGCCAAAAGGCGGTTTTGAAGAAGAATTTCATCCCCATTCATAGGTTAGTATATTTTGTCTCGATTGTTTTCATTTTCATCAACACCCATTGATTTCTAACCTTAATCTATGCTCTTTCATGGTAGATAATTAGGGATTTTGGGTAGAATTGGGAGTTATTTTAAAATTGAGATTTAGGCCTTAAATCGAGGTCGGATTTAGAAACTAATCACATAATCGGGCTCGCGGGTGAATAGATAATTGGGTTTTGGTCCGGATATCGAGTTTTGACCAAGTGGGCCCGAGGTTGACTTTTGTTGACTTTTTTCAAAATCATTAAAGATTGAATATTTTTCACTCGTGGGTAGTTTCTAAAGCTTATTTTGAATTGCTTGAACTATATTTGATTAGATTCGATTGTTTTGGAGGCGAATTTTAGAGGAAAAGCCCCAATTGATCTTTGATTTGATTGCGGAGCGAGGTAAGTGTCGTAGTTAACCTTGACTTGATTGATTAGGACTTGTTAGTCTATTTTCGACGTGTTTAATGTGTGGGTACAATGTATATGTTAGATGAAGAAATATATATGCATTATTTTTGGGTTAAAGCATGCGGGTGGAACTTGTTTCCTTGTGTTTTATTGCATTATTAATTATGATATCTATTCTTAGGTTAGGTTATTACTTCTTTGATTATTCCTTCTATGATTATTGCTTATTTCGTAATTGTTGAGTTGTCACGACCCGAAATCCCACCTTCGGCCATGACTGCGTCTAACGTTGAACCCGCTAGACAAGCAAACGTTTGAACTAGATAAAATTCATTAACAACTAAAACGAACAAGGTAACTAAGGCATCGATGGTAAACAATATGAAGGTTAACAAATTACCAAAATAATATAACAACTCCAAAATAAAACCCATATACAAATCCTAGAACTGGTGTCACATACTCACGAACTGTCTAAGAGATTACTAAAACAAAGGTCCAAAAATAAGTAAATATGACTGTCTTTGAACTATAAGATAAGACAAAGCTGAAAGTGAAGGGTAGAAGGTGATGCCAAGGCCCACGAACGTCTGCGGGTCTACCTCGATGTCTCCTGTATGAACTGATGAAATGCTCCGACCGTCAGTGACCACCGGGTCCGGCTGCGTAGTCAGCACAACATAAAGAAGTGCAGGTGTAGCATCAGTACAACCGACCCCATGTACTAATTAAGTGCCGAGCCTAACCTCGGCGAAGTAGTGACAAGTCTAGGACCGACAACAGTATATGTACCTGTGAAGTTCTATAAAATAACATGAAAATATTGACGGAAATATGCAAGTAAAACAGATACGAGGAGAACATACAGGGGGTAATAGGGGCAACAAAATGCTAGAACAATAGAACAGAGTAATAACTGGAGTGTAAAAATAATAAGGCAGGAAATAAACGTCTCAGGACAGATAATGAACAACAAAAGGCACGGCATGTCCCCTCGTGCATAATCTCACAATATCTCTGCACGGCATGTCCCCTTATGCATAAATAACAACACTCGGCACAGAATGTCCCCTCGTGCAATAACCAATCAATGATCAACACGGCATGTCCCCTCGTGTGATAAATAACAAGCAATCAGCACGGCATGTCCCCTCGTGCAATAAATAATAAACGATCAACACGACATGTCCCCTCGTGTGATAAATAATAAACGATTAGCACGGCATGTCTCTCGTGCGATAAATAATAAACGATCAACACGGCATGTCCCCTCGTGTGATAAATAATAAACAATAAGCACGACATGTCCCCTCGTGCGATAAATAATATAAAAGCAACATTATAATGTGAAAGTCAACAATAAGAAGCCTCAAGTGTATGGAAATACTCAACAAAATTCTATCGTCCCGGCAAGGGACTCAACTATAACCAACCTCGTATCAGAAATGCAATTTCGACAGTAAAAGCCTCCACTGAAACAAATAACACAATAACTCCCCATATCATGGAACAACATCAAGGTATCACTTCTTAATCACCAATTGACTTAATAACATCAATAATTATTCAATAACTCAATCCCCAAGGCCTAATTATACATTTTCTTTCATTCTTCCAAAAAACACTAAAATTCGACCCCGGGCCCGCTTGGTCCAAACTCGAGGTTCGGACCAAAACCCGATCACCCATTAGGGAAGGAAAATGGAAGAAATTGGTGTTAGGAACACTTACCCAAATGGTTATGGAGGAGAAGATGGCTTGGAGTTCTTCAATGGGGCTTGGAGAAGAAGAATGAAGTGGAAAATGTGAAAAATCCCGTATGGTATTCTGTTTTGGGGTATTTTAATAACTGGGAAAAAATACCCTTCGCGTTCGCGGGCCCCTGACCGCGTTCGTGAAGGGTTGACTAACCTGACCTACGCATTCGCGAGTCCTTGGCCGCGTTCGCGTAGGTTTGACTCCATTGGCCTACGCGTTCGCGAGAATAGGGCCGCGTTCGCGAAGAACAAACTACCCAGCCCCCCAGACCCCAGCCTAACACTACGCGTTCGCACCCCTGGGAATGCGTTCGCGTAGAAGCACTGTCCAGTACTTCGCGTTCGCGTAGAGTAAAATCCCAGACAACAATAATTACCCTTCGCGTTTGCGAGCCCTTGGCCGCGTTCGCGAAGGGTATTACACCACACACCAGCAAATCATCAAAAACACTAGATTATTTACACTTTAACTCACCCCGTTAGCTACCCGAAACTCACCCGAGCCCTCGAGTCTCAAAACCAAAACCACACACAACTCCCGAAATATCATACGGACTTGTTCAAGCTTTTAAATCATCAAAATATCATCAAAACAAGGAATTAAACTCCAAAATCTATAGAATTTTCTCAATCTTCATAAACTTCTAAATTTCCCATTTTTTATCCGAACACGTCATTTCAAGTCCGTTTTACACCAAATTTCACAGATAAGACAAATAACATATAATAAACCTGTTCCGGGCTCCGGAACCATAATACGGGCCCCTCAACATGGTTTTCACATAATTATTCATTTTCAAATTCCTTTATTATTTTCAGAAAACAATTTTCTTTAAAAATTTATTTCTCGGGCTTGGGACCTCGGAATTCTACTCCGGGCATACGCCCAAGTCCCATATTTTCATTCGGACCCTCCGGGACCGTCACATCACGGGTCCGGGTTCGTTTACCAAAAATGTTGACCAAAGTCAACTTTATTCATTTAATTATCATAAATTCCATTTTTCATCATATTTTAACATAAGGACTTCCCGGCTATATGCCCGGGCTACGCACGTATATCGAGGTGAGATTAACGGAGGCTTTCGGGGCCTCGGAACACAGATTTAGCTAGAATTACTTAGGATGACCTTTTGGGTCATCACAATCTCCACCTCTAAAACAAACGTTCGTCCTCGAACGGACATAGAAAAGTACCTGAGTCTGAGAAAAGATGGGGATAACGACTCCTCATATCGGACTCGGACTCCCAAGTAGCTGCCTCAGCAGGCTGATCTCTCCACTGAACACGGACCGAAGGATACTTCTTCGACCTCAACTGACGAACCTGCCTATCTTATATAGCTACCGGTTCCTCCTCATATGTCAGATCCTTGTCCAACTGGACACCGCTGAAGTCAAGAACATGAGATGGATCTGCAATATACCTCTGTAGCATAGATACATGGAATACTGGATGCACTGCTGATAAATGCGGTGGCAATGCAAGTCTGTAGGCCACCTCTCCTACCTTATCCAAAATCTCAAATGGACCAATATACCTAGGGCTCAACTTGCCCTTCTTCCGAATCTCATCACGCCCTTCATAGGCGATACTCGAAAGAAATACCTGGTCTCCTACCATGAAAGCCAAATCTAGAACTCCATGATCTGCATAACTCTTTTGCCTGGACTGAGCTGTACGAAGCCTATCCTGAATAATCTTCACCTTATCCAAGGCATCCTGGACTAACTCAGAACCCAATAGCCTAGCCTCTCCGGGCTCAAACTATCCGACTGGAGACCGACATCGCCTACGATACAACGCCTCATACGGAGCCATATGAATGCTCGATTGGTAACTGTTATTGTAGGCAAACTCTACTAAGGGCAAGAACTGATCCCATGAACCACCAAAGTCAATGACACAAGCTCGCAACATATCCTCCAAAATCTGAATAGTACGCTCGGACTGTCTGTCCGTCTGAGGATGAAATGTTGTGCTCAACTCAATCTGTGTGCCCAACTCTCGCAGAAATACCCTCCAGAAATGGGAGGTAAGCTGAGTACCTCGATCTGATATGATAGATAAGGGCACACCGTGCAATCTGATAATATCCCTCACATAGATCCGAGCTAACTTCTCTGCCGAAGATGAAACCGCCACAGGAATGAAATGTGCTGACTTGGTCAGCCTATCTACAACAACCCATACTGCATCAACCATCCTCGGAGTCCGTGGGAGTCCAACTACAAAATCCATCGTGATACGCTCCCACTTCCACTTGGGAGGCTAAATCTGCTGCATCAAACCACCGGGTCTCTGGTGCTCAAACTTAACCTACTGACAATTCAAGTACCGAGTTACATAAGCCACAATATCCTTCTTCATTCTACGCCACCAATAATGCTGCCGCAAGTCTTGGTACATCTTCGCGGCGCCCGGATGAATGGAATACTGGGAACAATGGTCCTTCTGCAATATTAACTCACCAATGTCGTCCACATCAGGAACACATATACGACCCTGCAATCTCAAAACTCCCTCAGTATCAATATTGACCTGCTTGGCACGTCCGTGCCAAATCGCATCTCTAAGAGCACACAAATGACAATCATCATTCTGCCTGGCGCGAATACGATCATACAATGAAGAACGAGGGACGGTATGGCCCAATACCCTGCCAGTGTCAGAAACCTCTAATCTCACAAATCGATTGGCTAACGACTGAACATCCAAAGCCAAAGGTCGCTGTCCAGCTGATAAATAGGCCAAGCTACCCATACTGTTTTGGGGTATGAAAAATCTCGTATGGTATTCTGTTTTGGGGTATTTTAATAACTGGGCAAAAATACCCTTCGCGTTCGCGGGCCCCTGACCGCGTTCGCGAAGGGTTGACTAACCTGACCTACGCATTCGCGAGTCCTTGGCCGCGTTCGCGTAGGTTTTACTCCACTGGCCTACGCGTTCGCGAGCATAGGGCTGCGTTCGCGAAGAACAAACTACCCAACCCACCAGACCCCAGCCTAACACTACGCGTTCGCACCCCTGGGGACGCGTTCGCGTAGAAGCACTGTCCAGTACTTCGCGTTCGCGTAGAGTAAAATCCCAGACCACAATAATTACCCTTCGCGTTTGCGAGCCCTTGGCCGCGTTCGCGAAGGGTATTACACCACACACCAGCAAATCATCAAAAACACTAGATTATTTACATTTTAACTCACCCAGTTAGCTACCCGAAACTCACCCGAGCCCTCGGGTCTCAAAACCAAAACCACACACAACTCCCAGAACATCATACGGACTTGTTCAAGCTTTTAAATCATCAAAATATCATCAAAACAAGGAACTAAACTCCAAAATCTATAGAATTTTCTCAATCTTCATAAACTTCTAAATTTCCCATTTTTTATCCGAAACACGTCATTTCAAGTCTGTTTTACACCAAATTTCACGGATAAGACAAATAACATATAATAAACCTGTTCCGGGCTCTGGAACCATAATACGGGCCCCTCAACACGGTTTTCACATAATTATTCATTTTCAAATTCCTTTATTATTTTTAGAAAACAATTTTCTTTAAAAATTCATTTCTCGGGCTTGGGACCTCGGAATTCTACCCCGGGCATACGCCCAAGTCCCATATTTTCCTACAGACCCTCCGGAACCGTCACATCACGGGTCCGGGTCCGTTTACCAAAAATGTTGACCAAAGTCAACTTTATTCATTTAATTATCATAAATTCCATTTTTCATCATATTTCAACATAAGGACTTCCCGGCTACACGCCCGGGCTGTGCACGTATATCAAGGTGAGATTAATGGAGGCTTTCGGGGCCTCGGAACACAGATTTAGCTAGAATTACT
>MDKH01057556.1:0-39487 GCA_005239495.1 Nicotiana undulata | reverse complement strand
ACTCAGAGCCCGCGCCTGCGAACCCATCTCCCGCACCTGCGACCTCGCAGGTGCGATCTTCCTCCCGCCCTTGCGAAGAATTTCCGCCCCTGCGCCTCTCGCGCCTGCGATGTCCGCACCTGCGGCCCAAGCATAGCAGGTGCGATCACACCAGCAGTAGCAGCTTCAGCTGCATTTCAAGTCCCAATTTCTCCGTTTAACGTCCGAAATCAAACCCGAGCCCCTCGGGACCCCAACCAAACTTACCAACATATCAAACATGGTTATTCAAACTTAGTCGAGCCATTAAAACACCAAAAACAACATCAAAACCATAAATTCTCATCCAATTCAAGCCTATGATTCCCAAAAACTTCCGAAACACGCATTTGATCAAAAACCCAACCAAACCATCTCCGAATGACCTGAAATATTGCGGTGACCTAACGAAGCTACAGCAACTCTCGGAATCCCATTCCGACCCTCGGATCAAAATCTCGCCTATCAACCGGAATTCGCCAAAATACTAACTTCGCCAATTCAAGCCTAAATCTATATCGGGTGTCCTAAAAATATTCTGAACACACTCCTAAGTCCCAAATCACCTAACGAAGCTATCCGAGCCATAAAATCCGCATTCCGAGGTCGTTTACCAATAAGTCAACTTCGGGTTGACTTTTCCAACTCTAAAGCTCTAGTTAGAGACTAAGTGTCTCAATCCACTCTATTTTCACTCCGAATCCGAACCAACCAACCCCAACACTCCATGAACAGTCTAACCGAGCTACTACAAGACAAAAATAAGGGAAAAAATGCGTATATTGCGTAACTACGGACCGGGTCGTTACATATGTTCCTCCATATCTACCTATATAAGAACTTCTATGTTTTTAACAAATATGATTCATACTAACTTTATATTATGCTTATAATGGTTTGAGCTATCTCTATGTCAAAGGTTGTAGTGGAAAAGAAAAATTATACTAATTATGATATAATTTCTATTCTTTGTTTTTTGTTCAAGGTATGCACAAAGATATTTCATACATGTGTGAATCTTAAGAAGAATGTTTAAGATGAGGAAGTGTCAATAATAAGGTGAAGATCGAAGTAAAGCGTATTTCACAATTCTCATTAGTGGTCTTTGATTTTATCATCTTTAGGTTTATGCTGTATAAGTTGAAGTAGTGATTTTTTCAAATAATAGATAGAGATTTTGATATCTATTTTTTGTTGTATATATATATACTCTACAATTGCAATAACTTTGAGTCGTGATTTTATCTGATGTCGAAGTGAGATTCTAATGTATTTTTCTTTTCCTGCTATATATAGATTTTTTATTTTTATAAATATATTTTTCTATATGTTCTTAATTCTTTCCCCTATTTCTTTTCTTCAATGAACTTTTTTGAATTAGGCATTAAAATATGACATTGAAAATTTGTAGATAACTTTAAGTTAACATATAATGTAATCTAATTAATTAAGAAATCACATGTAATAATCGGTTATTACCGATAAAAAATTTATCACTGTTGAAAACTTAGTGAAGTTCATAATCAACTTACAAACAATACTCATTATTCTAGTGTTAGGATTTATACACAATTAGTTTTGATTCTTATCTTATTAAGTGTGTTATTGAAAGATTTGTTTATTAAATAAGTTAATCGTTCCTGTGAATGCTTGGTGAATTTTATTCTTTAAAGTGTGACATTATCTCTAATTTAATATTACAGTTACTCAATTAAATGTATCACATAAAATCATGCTTTAACTACCAAAATAATACAATAAATTAACGAAATAAAACTTTTAACATGCAAAGTAAGAGGAAAAAGTCTTCCTAATGATCTTTTGTCAAAAAGAATAAATTTTTTCTCATAAATATTTTCATCTTCTCAATATACAACTAAAAATAATTTAATTTTTTTTATTTGTGTAATTGGTAGATTTAAGAATCTAATCAACTTTTATTTTAATTTTTGGTTTTATATTTCTTGGTCTTGGACTTTCTTAATTGGATAATACTTAAGTAATATTTATTGATAATATACAATTAACTATACAACACATAGATTATTTGCTACAAATAAACTAAATTTATGAATTAAACCAAATGAATTTTATTTATTGACAATTTTCTTTCTCATAAAAAGAGGGATAATATCTACATTTGTTATTAACTCAATAAATTATTTTTAAAAATCTTATTAATGTCTCTTAAACCTCGCGCAAAGCGCGGGTAAGTTTACTAGTTGATTAATAAACTAGCAAATGAAAACATGGAAAATTAAAACTTAAATCTTAATTAGATAAATAATACCAAAAGCGATTTCTTTTCATCCATCGTTTTTGTTGACATAATTATGTGTTCCTATATTGGTGAAAGCTAGCTAAATAATAGGTACCATTCAAATATGTGATGACCCAAAAAGTCATCCTGTGTTTTATAAGTCAATTTTGTATTCTGAGGTCATGAAAATCTCCTTTTATCTCACCTCGATTTGCGTGCACAGCCCGAGCGTGTAGCCGGAGAGCCTTTATGTGAAAAACTGAGAAAATTGATAGTCTTGTTTTTGAAATTTGAATTAAGTTGACTTTGGTCAATATTTTTGGTAAACGGACTCGGACTCGGACCCGTGATTTGACAGTTCCGGAAGGTCCGTAGGAAAATATGGGACTTGGGCGTATGCCCGGAATTGAATTCCGAGGTCCCAAGCCGAGAAATGAATTTTTGAAAGAAATTATTTTTTTGAAAATATATATATAGGATTTTAGAAATTTGATTATGTGTGAAACCTATGACATCGGGCCGTATTTTGATTCCGGATCCCGGTACAGTTTTAATATAGTATTTATAACATGTCTGTAAAATTTGGTAAAAAACGGAGGTCATTTGACGTGATTCAGACCCACAGTTGTAAATTTTGATACTTTAAAAGTTTTGGAAGTTTTCTTTGATTTTTATGATAAATTCATTGTTTAAGATGTTATTTTGGCGATTTGATTGCACGAGTAAGTCCGTAGGAGTTTTTTGAGGTGGTGCATATTTGGTTTGGAGCCCCGAGGGCTCGGGTGAGTTTCAGATAGGCGTCGGGGTATGTTTAGACTTAAAAATCTGGTGTTTTTGGTCAGTTTCTGGTGTCTGAGTTTTTGTACTATGCAAACGTCGGGGAAGTGTCGCGAAAACACAACACAAGTCTGGGAGGGGGTAGAATTACTCTGTGCGAACGCACCACACCAAGTGCGAACGCGGAGCACGTGATCTCTGCTCTACGCGAACGCACCATGGGGGTCGCGAACGCATAGCATGTTAGGGGGCTAGGGGATGGGTAAATTTAATCCTGTGCGAACGCACCGAGGCAGTGCGAACACGAAGGGCATCACTAGTAAGCCTATGTGAACGCACCACCCAGGTCGCGAACGCATAGGGCAATTTCGCCCAGTTATTTTAAAACCAGTAGTCATTACGGGATTTAATCAAAACCTCATAACTTCTTCTTCCAAACTCCAAATTGGGAGATTTTTGAAAGAGAACTTCACCACAAATTCATAGGTATTTATTCTTAGACTTGTTTTCTTCAATTTTCATTAACCCCCATTAGATTTTTAGGCCTAGTCATGTTCTTAAGGGTAGAAAATTAGGGAATTGGGTAGAGTTAGGGCTTTCTGAATAATTGGAATTTAGACCTCGTTTCGGGGTTGAATTCTGAAACTAATTACATATTCGGGCTCGTGGGTGAATAGGTGATCGGGTTTTGGTCCGAACCTCGTATTTTGACCAAGCGAGCCCAGGGTCGATTTTTGACTTTTTGGAAAGAATGTTAGAAAACCAATAATTAAGCATTGAAATTGAATTGTTTAGCGTTTATTGATTTAATAAGTCGATTATGTCTAGATACAATTAATTTGGAGCCAAATTCAAAAGGAAAAACGGTGATTGAGGCTTGATTTTGGTCGTGGAAGTCTGTCACGACCCGAAATTCCCACCGTCAGGATCGTGATGGCGTCTAACGTTGAGCCCGCTAGACAAGCCAACGTTCCGATTAACATACTCAATTCCTTATTATTTGGTATTTAAAGAAAAGAAATGAACAATAATAGATGTGAATAAGAATGCGGAAGCTATCAAATCCAATAACTGAAGAAGTTAACATTACAAAATCCTCAAACGAAAACCCCCAAAACCGGTGTCACAAATTCACGGACTGTCTAAGATTATTAAAACAAAAGGTCTGAATAAACATATACAACTGTCTCTGGAATACATAATAAAAACAGAGAAAGGAAGAAGATAGGAGGTGACGCCAAGGCATGCGGACGCCTGCAAGACTACCTCAGTGCACGGCATCACCCTTCGTGCTTTTACTCTTATCCTCACAATGCAATGAATAAATGAAATGGCACAACATGATCCTTCATTCTTTTAAATGTAAAATCATGGCACGACATTATCCTTCGTGCTTTCAAATGAAATATCATGGCACGACATCACCCTTCGTGATTTTACTCTTATCCTCACAATGCAATAAGTAACTACACGGCATCACCCTTCGTGCTTTACACTCTTCCTCACCCAAACAATATCAAGAACAACAGTTTGGAAAGGAAAATCAATAACATGTATCAAAATCACAACATTCCGGCAAGGGAAAACAATAGTAGAAACAAATACTGTCCCGGCAAGGGACACAACTATAACCAATCTCGCTCAAGTGTAAAACTTAACAAAAATAATCCTCAACCGACCAATTAATCAACAATATTCACAACCAAGTATTTCCAATAATTGAATAACTTCCAAAATGAAATCCAATTCATAACATAGTAAATAACGAAGAGAAGCACATATATCATGAAGACCGACTCACGGGCATGCTTGACAACGACGCATAGGTACTCGTCACCTCACCTATACATCGAACTTGGGATAAACACGTAGCACATATGACTCAACACCTATTCCCTCAATCTAAGGTTAGTACAAACACTTACCTCGATGCCATGAACACAATTCAAGCCTCAACTACCGCTTTACCTCTTGATTCCACCACCAGCTCGCTCGTAGCTAGCCACAAGTTACTTAATTATATCAATAAATGCTAAATGAATAAATTCTAATGCATGGAAAAGAGTTTTCTAAAGTTTTCCCCAAAAAGTCAAAAATCGACCCCGGGCCCGATCGGTCCAAACTCGAAATTCGGACCAAAACCCGATTACCCATTCACCCCGAGCTCGGATATATAAATGATTTTAGAATCCGACCTCAATTTGAGGTCTAACTCCCCAAATTTCAATATTCTTAAGTTTTCCCCCAAATTCCCAATTTCCCCATGAAAACCCTAGATTCTAGGATGAAATCCTGTAAAAAGAAGTTAAGGATTAAAGAAAATGAGTTATAAATCACTTACAAATATTTTGGAGAAGAAAGAGTGTTTGGAAAATCGCCTCTTATGTTTTTAGGGTTTTGAAAAATGAAAAATAACTGAAAATCCCGTTTAAATATACCCCCTTCAAGCCTCCATCGTGGACCGCAAAAAAGGGACCGCGGCAGGGAAGGTCTACCGCTGACCGCACTAGGACGACCGCGGTCGCGAAGCTCCACCGCGGACCGCACAAAGGCGACCCCGGACCGCACTGGCGGGTTCGGAGGTCTGTACTTCTCTGAACCTGCAACATCCCTGATCTATGCCTAAAACACCCCGAGACCTACCCGAAACTCACCCGAGCCCTCGAAACTCCAAACCAAAAGTGCACACAACCTCGAAAACACCCTTAAGACTTATTCGTGTAATCAAATCACCAAAATAACATCATAACATCAGATTGAACCCCAAAATCAATGAAATTTGTCAAAACTCCGCAATTTAGGTCTGAATCACGTCAAACTAAGCCCGTTTCTTACCAAACTTCACATAAAACACATATAAATCATATCGAGCCTGTACCGGGCTCCGGAACAAAGATACGGGCCCGATACCACAGGTTTTTCCATGGAATTTCATTTTCGAAAACCTTTATATTTTTTTCAGAAAACAATTTTCTTTAAAAATTTATTTCTCGGACTGGGGACTTCGGAATTCGATTCCTAGCATACGCCCGAGTCCCATATTTTCCTACGGACCCTCCGGGACAGTCAAATCACGGGTCCGACACCGTCTACCAAAAATGTTGACCAAATTCAACTTTATTCAAATAATTAATATAAAATCATCATTTTTATCAGATTTTCACTCAACAACTTCCCGGTTACATGCCCGGGATGCGCACGCAAATCGAGGTGATACATAAGGAGGTTTTCATGACCTCGGAACACAGAATTAGCTACGAATACACAGGATGACCTTTTGGGTCATCACAAAGTCGAGGTAAGTGTTTGGCCTAACCTTAGCTTGAGGGATTAGGTATTGAGTCTTATTTGCTATGTGTTTATACCATGTTCAACGTATAGGTGAGGTGACGAGTACCTATACGTTGGTTTCAAGCATGCCCGTGAGTCAAAAATTATGAATTATGTGATTTTCATTGATATTTACTGTGTTATAACTTGAAATTCACTTTAGTGGTTGTTCATTCGGTGGAAATTCTTGGTAATGGATATTGTTGAGTATTTTTTTCGGTTGAGGAATCTTATGTAAGATATGCACTTGAGTGATATTGGTTATAACTGTGTCCCTGGCCGGGATGGTGATATTTTTACTGTTGTTCCCTTGCCGGGATGTTATGATTTATGATTCATATTGTTGATCTTTCCTTGCCAAACTTCTGTTGTTGATATTGTTTGGTTGAGGAATAGTGTAAAGCACGAAGGGTGATGCCGTGTATCGATTATTGTGAGAAAGAGTGTAAAGCACGAAGGGTGATGCCGTATATTGATTATTGTGAGGATGAGAGTGTAAACGCACGAAGGTTGATGTCATGCTATGTTATGATATTAAAAGCTCGCACGAAGATTGATGTCGTGCCATGTTATGATATTAAAAGCACGAAGGGTGATGCCATGCCATTTCTATTTATTATTTGGTGAGGATGAGAGTAAAAGCACAGAGGGTGATGCCGTGCACTTGCCTTTATTTATTATTTGGTGAGGATGAGAGTAAAAGCACAGAGGGTGATGCCGTGCACTTGCCTTTATTTATTATTTGGTGAGGATGAGAGTAAAAGCACGAAGGGTGATGTCGTGCACTGTTTTCTCTGTGTTTGTTATTTTCCGCTGTTATTTAAATATTTGAACTGTTGTCTTATTGTGATGACCGAAAAGGTCACCCCGTGTAATTTTAGCTAAATTAGTGTCCCGAGGTCATGAAAGCCTCCTTTTATCTCACCTCGATGTGCGTGCGCATCCCGGGCACGTAGTCGGGAAGTCGTTATGTGTAAAATTGATAAAATGATGTTTTCATAATAATTATTTGAATAAAGTTGACTTTGGTCAACATTTTTGGTAAACGGACCCAGACGCGTGATTTGACGGTCCCGGAGGGTCCGTAGGAAAATATGGAACTTGGGCGTAGCCCGGAATCGAATTTCGAGGTCCCAAGTCCGAGGAAGGAATTTTTAAAGAAAATGGTTTTCTGAAAAATATAAAGGTTTTTGAAAATGAGATTTGATGTGAACCCTATGATATCGGGCCCGTATCATGGTTCCGGAGCCCGGAACAGGTTCAATATATTTTATATGAGTTATCTGTGAAATTTGGTAAGAAACGGACTTAGTTTACTGTGATTTGGATAAAAATGGAAGATTTGAAGTTTAAGAGGTTTTTGAGAATTTTTATAGCTTTTGAGGTTTAATTCGACGTTTATGATGCTATTTTGGTGTTTTGATTACTCGAACAAGTCCGTAGGATGTTTTTGAGGTTGTGTGTATATTTGTTTTTGAGCCCCGAGGGCTCAAGTGAGTTTCGGGTAGGCGTCGGGGTGTTACCTAGGGTAAAAATCTGGTGTTTTGTTGTTGTTCTGGTGTCTTGTGATTTACCCTTCGCGATCGCGGTGCAATTCATGCGATCGCGATGTTCAAGTGGATAGGGGTGGGGAAACAACCCTACACGATCGCAGGGCCTAGGACGCGATCGCGGAGCCTGGGGGTATTGCTCTACGCAACCGCGAGGGGTCTCACACGATCGCATAGCGTTAAAGGGATATGGGGGCTAAGGAGCACATCACTCTACGCGGACGCGGTCTTCTTGGTCGCGATCGCGAGGGTCATTTTCCAGTACTTTCCGTGATCGCACTCATTTCTTCGCGATCGCAATTGTCTACGACCAATACTCTACGCGATCGCAGGAGACCTGTCGCGATCGCGTAGGTCATTTTTGCCCAGCGATTTAAATGATCCAAAACAGAACACTTACTCGGGATTTCACCATTTTTCCATAAACCCTTTCTTCTCCAAAGCTCTTAGGCGATTTTTGAAGCACTTCATTACCATAGCCTCTTAGGTAAGTGATTCTAACATTGTTTTCTTCCATTTTTCATCAATATCTATTAGATTTTAGGCCTAAAAACATGAAATCAAAGGTAGAAATTGGGGTTTTGGGTAGAGTTAGGGCCTTTTGAATATTTGGGGTTTTGACCTCATTTTGGGGTCAGATTTTAAAGCAAATTAATATATTCGGGCTCGTGGGGGAATGGGTGATCGGGTTTTGGTTCGAACCTCGTGCTTGTACCAAGCGGGCCCGGGGTTGAATTTTGGAATTTTTTGAAGAATGTTGGGAAATCTATAATTAGGCTTTGGAATTGAATTGTTGAGTAATTATTGATTTTATTGAGCCAATTGTGTCTAGATACGATTGTTTCAGAGTCGGATTTGAGAGGAAAAGCGGTGCTAGAGGCTTGATTTGGATTCTTGGAGCCGAGGTAAGTGTTTGGCCTAATCTTAGCTTGAGGGAATAGGTATAGAGTCTTAATTGCTATGTGTTATTCCATGTCCAATGTATAGGTGAGGTGACTAGTACCTATATGTTGTGTCCGAGCATGCCCGTGAGTCGAACTCGATGACTTATGTAGTGATCTTTGATATTCTCTGTGATATGAATTAATTGTTATTCTGGAAGTTATACAGTGAGGGTAAATTCATGATGTATACTGTTATTGGTTATTCGTCATGTTGAGGATTATGATTTATACCTCTGAGTGAGATTGGTTATAGCTGAGTCCTTTGCCGGGACGGTAGAATTCTTGCTGAATATTTTCGTGCATTTGAGGTTTCTTATTGTTGAACTTTCCTGTCAAATTGTTGCTTTTATATATGTTATGCGCGAGGGGACATTCTGTGCCGAGTGATTATTTATTTATGCATGAGGGGACATTCCGTGCCGAGCGATTATTTGTTTATGCACGAGGGGACATTCCATGGCGAGTGTTTTGTGAGGTTATAGCACGAGGAGACATGTCGTGCCATTCTGTTTATTTGTTAGTTCAGAGTTGTTAATTCCTGCTGTTATTTTATACATTTCAGTTGTTATCTTTGTGATGATCCAAAAGGTCACCTTATGTAATTTAAGCTATATCTGTGTTCCGAGGCTCCGAGAGCCTCCGTTAGTCTCACCTCGATATGTGTGCGTAGCCCAGGCGCGTAGCCGGGAAGCTATTATGTGAAAATTTGATAAAAATGAGTTTTGATAATTAATAAATAAATATAGTTGACTTTGGTCAACAATTTTGGTAAACAGACCCGGACCCGTGATTTGACCGTCCCGGAAGGTCCGTAGGAAAATATGGGACTTGGGCATATGCTCGGAATCAAATTCCGAGGTCCCAAGCCCGAGAAATGAATTTTTAAAGAAAATTGTTTTCTGAAAATAATAAAGGATTTTGAAAATGAATAATTATGTGAAAACCGTGTTACCGGGTCCGTATTATGGTTCCGGCGCTCGGAACAGGTTATTATATATTATTTGTCTTATCTGTAAAATTTGGTGTAAAACGGGCGAGTGGTTTCGGATCAAAAATGAGGTTTTGAGGTTTTAAAGAATTTGAAATGTGGCTTGGAAAGTGGTGTTATGTTCCCGAGGTCCGAATGAGATTGCGAGATCGGGAATAGTTCCGTGGTGTCATTTATAACTTATCTGTAAAGTTTGAAGTCGTTCCAAGCAGTTTAGGCCGGTTCGGTGTATTGAAGTGAATTCTAGAATCTTAAAGTTCTTAAGTTTGATTAATTAGATTTAGAGGTTTAATTCGATGTTTTTGTGGATATTCTTATGATTTAAATGCTTGAACAAGTCCGTAGGATGTATTGGGAGACGTGTGTGGTTTTGGTTTCGAGACCCGAGGGCTCGGGTGAGTTTCAGGTAGCTAATGGGGGTAAAAAGATAGGAAAATCTGGTGTTTCTCCTATTTCTGGTGTCAGGCCTTTCCTTCAGTGCGATCGCATACGCATATCCGCGATCGCATAACATTAGGTTGGTAGGGGCAAAGTTTACTCTATGGGATCGCATAGAGTTGTCCGCGATCGCATAGCTTCGTGCCTGGGGGGTAGTCTGTTACACTATGCGATCGCATAGCATCCCCCGCGATCGCATAGTGTATTAAGTGGGTAAGGGCAGCTGGTGGAAAATACTCAGTGCGATCGCATACATAGACTCGCTATCACAGATCTTGTCAGTCACACCTCTATGCGATCGCATTCCTATCTCCGCGATCGCATAGGCTAATTTTTCCTAGTTATTTTATTAACTCCAAAACAGACCCATTACGGGATTATCTCCATTCTTCACCCTTTTCTTCTTCCCCAAACCTCCATAACCGAGAATCAAGCTCCCCAACCTCCATAGCTCCTAGGTAAGTGTTCTTATCATCATTTTCTCTTAATTTCATTAACTAAACACTAGAATCTAGGCCTAAAAACATGAAATCAAAGTGGGAAATTGGGTTTTTGGGAATTGTTAGGTTTTTGGGATTTTAGGATGATTCAACCCCAATTTGGGGTCGAATCTTAAAACAAATTGTATATTCTTAATCGTGGGGATATGGGTGATCGGGTTTTGGTCCGAACCTCGAGTTTCGACCACGTGGGCCCGGGGTCAAATTTTGGGATTTTAGGAAGAATGATTAGAAATGGATAATTAGACTATGGGTTTGAGTTATTGAGTCATTATTGATATACTTGAGTTGAATATGTCTAGATAATATCGTTTCGGAGCCGGATTATAAAGGAAAGGCGGTGTTAGAGGGTTGATCGCTCTATTTTGGACCCGAGGTAAGTGACTTGCCTAACTTCGGTGAGGGAATAGGTATTGTTTGCTACGTGTTTACTTGTTAATCATGTTCGTTGCATAGGTAGAGTGACGAGTACCTATGTGATGAGAGTCTAGCATGACCGTGAGTCTAACGTGATAGTAATCGTAGCTTTTCTTCCATGTCTTTTATATTATGAAATTGCCATTATTTGTAATAGTATGTTGTTGGTTGTGGTGAAAGAATGAGACGTAAATTGTTGTTGAGGATGAATATTTGTTGTCAAAGATACTCTGTTGAGATTGGTATAGCTGAGACCCTTGCCGGGCAATTGTGTGTTTAATATTGATATGTACCCCCTCGTTGAGCATTATTGTCTTGCATTTCTATTATATTGAAATTTCCTTGCCATTGATATTTATACTGTTCTGGTAAGGAAGAGGGGTGATGTTATTGTTATGCACGAGGGGACATGCCGTGCCGAGTGTTGATATTGTTATATATGCACGAGGGGACATGCCGTGCCGATTGATATTTATTATATACACACGAGGGGACATGCCGTGTTGTGATGTTGTGATATATGCACGAGGGGACATGTCGTGCCGATTTGGTAGTTGAGGTTACGCACGAGGGGACATGCCGTGTTCTGTTATTTGATTGATTCCCGTGTACCGATAGCTGTTACTTCGGTTTTTGATTTTACTTTCCAACCGCATTCTCACTGTACCGTTGTGAATTAGATGTTGACTTCCTGTATCCCCAACATGTACACACCATAACTTATTTTATTGTTTAAGTTCCGATATTATTGCTGCCCCGTTAATATGTTTCCCCTATTTGTTCCCATATTTCTTCTATTTGATCATACTTGTCTTCATTATCGGTTAATTCTTATGCATATATCTGCTTAGATTAGGACAGGTGATCGTATTATGCTAAGTCTAGCCTCGTCACTACTTCGGCCGGGGTTAGGCTTGGCACTTACTCAGTACATGGGGTCGGTTGTACTGATACTACACTGCACTTCCTTGTGTTGTGCAGACCCTGCTACCGGACCCCGTGGAGCGTTCTGAGGGAGATACCTTCAGTCCACGTCAGAGCTTCGAGGTATACACTGGCGTTCGTGGATCCCGAGGCTTCTTTCCTTTACCGCTTCATTGTCTTTCTCTTTTATTTCCAAGACAGTGTTGTAATTTCATTCCAGACTTGTATTTAGTATTCTAGTAGCTAGTCCATGAGATTGTGACACCCCGGTTTTTGGGAAGTTACGTTATTTTATGATTGATATGTTCCTCTTTTCTGCATTCAAGTTCTGTTACTTTTATTATCGATGTTGGAAAGATTATTGTTGGGAAAGGCATGTTATTGATGTACGATTAAACGGTTTCCCACTATTATCCCAGTATATGATTGAATTGGTTAAAGTTGAAAGGTTAGCGTTTTATTTTTTATTAAATGGTTTTAAATTACTATTGTAAGTTATACGTTGGCTGGCCTAGCGGGTTCAACGTTAGGCGCAGTCACGACCTAAAGGGTGGGAATTTGGGTCGTGACATCTTGTTCTGTCATTTCAATGAATTGTTGCCCTTTTTCCCCACCATGTTAACCCCATTTTTGTGCTTAACTATTTATTTCTCGCCATTAACTCTTTATTATATTATTGAACTGCACAGGTATTTGTTATTTGCCGTGTCCTAGACTCCTCGCTACTTCGCTGAGGTTAGGCTCGACACGTACTCAGTCCATGGGGTCGGTTGTACTGATGCTACACCTGCACTTCTTTATGTTGTGCAGATTACAGCGCCGGACCCGGTGGACATTGAGCGAGGGAGTATCCTTCAGTCCACGACGACACCGAGGTAGACCTGCAGGTGTCCGCAGGCCTTGGCGTCACCATTTATCTCTTCCCTTTTCTGTCTTACCTCATATTTCTAGACAGCTACATCTGTTTATTTTAGACTCTTGTTTTTAGTAATCTTAGACTGTCCGTGAAATTATTAAACCAGTTCCTGGGGTTTAAGTACAGAATTTCGTAATATTTATTATATTCAGTTGTTAAATTCTTAGCTTCCGCATTCTTATTCAATTGTTCATGCTTATTGTTTTTTTAGATATCATAAATGAAGAAAATAGTAAATCTAACCAAAACGTTGGCTTGTCTAACGGGTTCAACGCTAGACGCCATCACGACCTGAAGGTGGGATTTCGGGTCGTGACACTTATTTCGTTATTTCTGTTATCTGATATTGTTTTTCCCCAACATGTTTCCCCTTTTCCCTTGTACTTAACTGGTTATTCTTTTTGTTATTGTTTCTTCTTCCGAATATTATTAAATTGCACATGTTGTCTTGATTGTCGTGTCCTAGCCTCGTCACTAGAGGCTGCCTTCAGTTCAGCCGGAGACACCGAGGTAGTCCTGCAGGCATCCGCAGGCCTTGGCGTCCCCTTCCACTTCTTTATTTATGTTCTAGTTATTTCAGAAACAGGTGTATTTACTTCTTTCAGACCATTATATGTATTATTCGTAGATGGTCCGTGATATTGTGACTCCACTATTCTGGGATTTGGTTAGTTTTGGTGAAATTTCGTAAAGGCTTTGTATTGGAATACATATATATATATATATATATATATATATATATATATATATATATATATATATATATATATATATATATATATATATATATATATATATATCTTGCCTCATCTTAGTTTCTTATTTATGTTAATGTGGAAAGTCAACTGTTTTCGACTGTTAATAGAGGAATAAAGTAAATTGAATATTTACGTTGGCTTGTCTAGCAGGTTCAACGTTAGACGCCATCACGGTTCCGACGGTGGGAAATTCGGATCGTGACAAAATAATGAGATGCGCGTAAGTTGACCTGACAATGCTGATATAACAAATCTAATCTTAATTAATTCAAAAATATCTATAAATTATTTATTGTTTTTATTACAATCAAGTTTTACCAACATATTGGAACATACAACTAGATACATATCAATTTTTCGGAAGTTACAAGATGGTAGTAAAATTACAAACGTTAGATATTAATATAACAAAATTAAGATTTTTATCCTACAATGCTGGACCCTCTTTCTCCTTATATATTTGAGTAAAAGCTTATGACAAAGAGTCAATAGTAGAAAGAAACAAAGTCAAAGCTATATAAATGAGTGTGTGACTGTGTGAGTATTGTTGTTGTTTGTTTGACTTTGTTATAAATTAACTTGCAACAACAAAAAGAAATCAGAGAGAGAGAACTTCTCTTTGTTTGGTTTGAAAAAATTGAAATGTAGTATGAGTATCATATATTGAAAAAAACAGTTGAACAAACTTATTTTCCTCTCATCTCATACATTTCAATTTCAGTTACCTACTCCAACCCCTATAAGTAACCCTTTCAACTCCCAACAATTTCAAATAATAACCACTCCACCTACAACTACTGCATAAACCATTTAAACCAACACCCTTTTATTTGTTCCTTCCTAATCCTCTAACAAAACCCTACAAATACCCACCAAAAACATCTCCAAGAAATTAAGAACAAGAAAACAAACATCATCAATATTGTAGCCATGTCTAGTGTTCATTCATCGACAATATTAGCCGAGACAATTTCATGGTATTGTACCTTGTTCTTGGCAATCATGTTGGTCTTGAGCTGTTGCGAATCAACGGAAAGTGAATTCGCAGTGCAAATGCATGAGCAGCAGAAGTTGGCTATGAAGAAGCTGCCATTATGTGATGAAATTTATGTGGTAAAAGAAGGAGAAACATTGCATACAATAAGTGAGAAATGTGGAGATCCTTTTATTGTTGAAGAAAATCCACATATTCATGATCCTGATGATGTTTTCCCTGGCTTAGTTATCAAGATTACTCCTTACAAGAATACGTAATTTAAAAGGAAAAATAAATAAATTAAACTTGTGGTTTTGTTACTACTTATGTTTTTGAATTTAAATTACTTATGTATATGCATGAGCTCTCTGTGTAATTTAATTTCTTTTTGCTGATTTTACAAGAAATTTTACTCTCAAGAGGGTCAGTGGCGTAAACCTATATATATAACATCTTGTTTTCTATCCAACTTCTCTTTTTCTTTTATTTTAGTTTTTTTTGGGTATGTTAAACGGGACTTGGAACAAATGAAGAGGGAAATTAATAGGATACCTGAATTTCGTCAACTCAACTTTGATTTCACCTACTGGAGAAGGAAATACAATATATATTGTAGATATTTGCATATGTCAATCTGTTAATAAAAAAAACAGGGTTTATTCTCTTCACGTAATTAATAAAAGAGTTGAAAAAAAATAGGTTTTATTCTCTTCATTCATTCATTACCCAATTTTATTTTTCTTTCTTTTGTTAGGTAAAAGCCATTCAACTTTGTGTTTATTATCCAAAAGTCACTTTTCTTTCTTTTGCTACACAAAAATCATTTTACTATGCTTTAGTTATCACAATAATCACTTTGATCAGATTTTACAAACCTTTCACCTGAAAATTCAATTATGCCCTTGACATTATCAACCACCCCATTCGTGTAATATCTTCTATATTATATGCTATGTAATATACTTTTACCTATATATTTTACTTATGATTGAAATAACTTAATATTATTTTATTTACTATTTTTATAGTATATTCGTACATTTAATTTTTTTCTTAATATTAGTTTTCAAGATATATAAGTAGCATTATTAAATTTGTCAGTAATATAACCGTGAACAAATATCAAATCCACGTTCTTAGTCATGCTTAATGAAAATTAAAAAATTAAAGCTCATTGAAGCCAAGTCATACCCATTAATTTAATAAATAAAATATCCACATTTAGCAACATGACTCATCGGATTAATACTTTCAAATAAATAATATTAATATTAAAGCTTTAAAAAAAAACTTAATATTAAACACAAATATCTTTGAAACTTCTTTTAAAGTTTTCTCGACTATGAAAAACTATCATTTATTAAACAAAACTATTTTTATTATTTTAAATAAATATTTGATCTTGAAGTCGAAAGAATTGACCAAGGTTTGACTTTTGAGTATTTGATCTCGTATTGGAGTTTCGATGGTTCCAATAGGCTCGTATGGTGATTTTGTCTTAAGCGTGCGTCCGGATTTGGATTTGGAGGTCCGTAGGGTAATTTGAAGCATTTCGCCGAAAATATGAAAAGTTGAAGTTTTGGAAGATTGAGAGGTTTGACCGAGTGTTGACTATAGTGATATCGGGGTCGGAATGCGATTCCGAGTTGGAGCAACTCTGTTATATCATTTGGGACTTGCCTGCAAAATTTGACATCATTCCGGGTTTATTTGATAGGTTTCAATGCGAGCTTTGGAAGTTGGAAGATTTGAAAGTTCATGAGTTTGACTCACGATGCGATTCGTAGTTTCGATGTTGGTTGATGTGATTTGAGGCCTCGACTAAGTTCGTATCATGTTCTAGGATTTGTTGGTATATTTGGTTGAGGTCCCGGAGACCTCAGGTGTGTTTCAGATGGGCTACGACCCATTTTTCTCTTGTTTTAGATGGTTGTTCTGATATCTGGTGTCTGCTTCTATAAGATCTCGCATGTGAAGCCGCGATTACGAAGAGTTTTTTGGTGGACAGGCCATTTTCTTCTTCACGTTCGCACAGATAAGTCTGCGATCGCGAAAGTGTGCCTTTTTCTTCTCTGCGTTCACATCCACCGGTCCGCGTTCGCATAGGGTTTTTGGTGGGGCAGTGTACTTCCTTCTACGCAATCGAATCCCTTTTCACGCGGTCACATAGTACTTTTCTGGGCAGCATAATTTTCTTGTACGCGATCGTATTTGTTCTTCCATGATCGCGACGTACAAGTACCTGGGTAGAATATAAAAGTACTTTATTCTGGGGGTTAACCATTTCTATCATTTTTGGCATTCTACGAGGGTTTTTCAAGCAATCATTGGGGTAAGTGTTCTTCACCTAGAATTTATTATATTCCACGTTTTCATCTTTATTTTTATCTAATAATTAGTGGTTTGAATTGAGGAAAATGAGGATTATTAAAAAAAACTTTCAAATGTAAAATGATAATTTGAGGGACGAATTGGTATCGGAAGTTGATAATTTTGGTATGGTTGAACTCGTATCGGAATGGGTGTTCAAATTTTGTGAAATTTTTCGAGTTCCGAGGTGCGAGTGATCGGCTCTCACCCACACTACTAGTAAAGTAGGAAGATGAGGGTCGGTGCAACTTTTACCCGAAAGGTCGGGATCGAATCCTCAGGGAGTTATGATTTGGAGTGAGTTTCTAAGTGATCTAGCAATGGTTCGTGTTCTTGATTACACTTTTCATAATTGTTGGTTTTGTACTATAACTATGATTTATACTAATGATAATTGCAATTGAACTACTATTATCTTTTTAAGTTATTTTCTAATTGGATAAAGGAACTAGGGCTATGACTTCTACCTAGGCGAGTAATTAACGCATTCTAATATCTAAGGCAAAAATGTTGTTCAGGGAATTATGATATAGTCAAATGCTCCGAAGTTACCCACTCTATACCTCTCGGTAGTTTGAGTGGCTATGCCTAATTGCCTTTCTCAAGGTCAATTGGGTGTCAAATTTGCACAAGCAATATGGGCTCAAGTAGGGTTGTACTCTCTCGATATTTAACCCGTTAATTTGGACTATCAATTCTCATGATTTTATCCCAATTATTTGTTGGGTTGATTTTCTAGACTCAAGCCCTCTTTCTCAAGAAGGACCCAAGTCAATTGAACACCAATTAGTGTTTGCAACCACTAATCTTAACAATAAAACCACAAATCAACCCAAATATCCATCACCCATAAACATCTAAGTCCTAATTTAGAGAACCCATTAATTACCCACACTAGGGTTGAGCCACAGCCCTAGATAATGGGTTTAGCTACCCATAATCAATAAAGAAATCACAGAAATAGATGAAGCAAAACCCATATGATTAAATTATAAAATAAAATAGGAAGATTCAATGTTGAATTCGAGCTAAAATTGATCAAAAAGATTAAAAGAGACTATTCACGAGCTGCCCACAATATCTGATACTCAGCGTGTTCTAAAAAAAATACAAAAGAAGCTATTTATACCTAGCCGAAAATTCTGGACAAAAATGCCCCTGCGGGGTCACCGCGGACCGCGAAGAAGGTCTTCTGGGCTTCTGAAGCTGGGGTGTTTGAACCTCTTGATCGCGGATCGCGTAAAATAGACCGCGGTCCGCGATGCCTTTATCCTCCCAAATGAGTCTCTTTGAATCTCACCACCGCGGACCGCGAAGAATGGACCGCGGCCGAGATGGACTTTGCCTTTGAAAGTACTTCTCTGAACCTCACCACCGCAAACCGCGAAGAATGGACCGCGGCCGCGGTGGACTTTGCCTTGAAAAGACTTCACTCATCTCTCTCAAAGGAAAGACTCAAGTCCGGCTCAAAGTACCATAGGCTTGCCCTTATGTGAGTCACCACTAATGTAAGTTTCATTCAACTCAAGATCATATAGGGCTTTAGTGGGTACATGATGAAGCCTTTTAGTTAAAGATAGGAAACATTTGGTCAAAGCGAGTTCAATCTTCCCTTAAGCACTTCATTTGTTTCACATTCTTTGACTCCTTGAGTCAATTAACTCTTTCTGAAGGTTTGGAGAGACATATTGTCACACCTTTTTGTTCTTTCAAATCAATTTTTCTCCTTTCTAGGCATTCCAAACCTTTAATCACATTTCTTTTATTGATTCCCTTTATTTCTTCCACTTTGTTCATTCTTTTTGGCTTTTTGATTTTCTCTTTTCTTTCTTTTTCATTGCCTTTCCTTTTCTTTCTTTTGTACCTTCTTTTTCACTTTGTTGCAATTCCTCGTCTCTCCCCCAAACTTATGCTTTTGCCTTGTGTTAAGGAAAGATTTGGGTGCCAAGAGAGGGTTAAAATGGGTAAAGGCTTATAACATGGTTAAAAGGTCTAAGGCTCAAAAGGGTTGACTAGAGAGATTGTCACTGGTAGGCTATGGAAATGTTCAATTCACTATTTGGATCAAGGAGAGCCTATAATCACCTCTTAAGTCAAACTTCACTTATGATTTCGCCTACACAAACATTCAGGGCAAGTTCTACACTAATGGCACGGGACTTGGACTTGCAATTCAAACTCTCACCACTCAAGCTATAGGATCACTAAAGAAACAGTGTCGGGGGCCCACAACGACCTTAGTTATGCTTTGAGCAACACAATGATCCCGAAAAACCACTTGATGATTATCGCCCAACATAAGAGTCTCAAGATCACAACATTCACCATCCTACACACAACGATTTGTTTTTGACCATAGGATCAAAGGCAAATGTGTTAGGCCCAAGTAAAGCTTTGCTTGAGGCATCTCTATTCACTAGCTATTAAAAAGAAACAAACAGAAAAACACACTCAAACCCTTAAGAAAGTTGTCACACCATCCATCCTCGGGAAGAGCCACCCGGTTCACACAAATTCTACCTTTGGAAAGAACCGTGGCATTAAAAAAATCAAAGGCTTATTGTACGCAAAAAAATCAAAACAAGAAGCTATGAAAGAAAAATAAGAAGCTATAAAAAGGGAAAATGCGGAAAGTGAAATGCGTGAAATAGAATGAATATGTACATGAGGGGATTTAGTCGAATATACATAAGGGGGATGAATATATACATTGAAAAGTAACTTTATATACAGACCCAAATGTGAAAAATACTAAAAGTACTGAAATAGTAAAGTTATTTACATACCCAAAATCAAAAGAAAACATAATAAAAAGAAAATATTGTCTGAATTATACAGTCATCCATTAAAATCAATCAAAGTAGGTCCACTCCCCCAACTGAAAGCTAGAATTGTCCTCAATTCTAACTTAGAAAAATAAGCTCAAAAACTGTAAGGAGAAAGAGAGTAAAGAGAAACTCCCTATTGGCCCTCTGCCTGTGTGGGATCCTCAGTGCGGGTCCGGGGGTCTGTGGACTGTGGGGGAACCTGTGACTGGTCTCCAGAGCCCTGTGCCTCCGGCTGGACCTGCATCTCCTCTGTAGTCTGGGCCTGTGCCGGTGGGTCTGCCAACTCTATCACTAGGCCCTCTGTACGCGGAAACACTCGCCTTCTCTTGGCTGGCCTCTCAATCTATGGCTCTTGCTCAAGCTGGGTAGCAGGGTCCTGAAGCAACAGGTCCAATGGCAGGTGGTCTTCCTTCAGCTTTTCCACCTCCTTCCTCAGCTCCTTCACTGACTCATTTGATGCACGGGTCTTCTTTAGCCTCTTTGTCTCCATTGCAAGCTCCTTTAATGCCTTCCCGTGGGAGTCAACAGCATCCAGAATCTTTTTCTGGTTGTCAAGGATTTTTTTCTGGTTGGCCAGAAGTTCCTTGAGAGAATCCTCAACTGACTGGGGTACCTATGGTGCAGGGGGAGCCACCTGGGCTGCCACAGACGTAAAAAGTACAGACAGCTTAGAATTAGCTGCCTGCATCCAGTTGTTGATAGTGGCAAGTGACTTGCTCAGTCTGTGGGCAATCAAAGGATATGCCCGAGATGTAGGAATGTCTGGTTCAGCTTAAGTGGAGGAGCCTGGAGCACTCTCTGGGATGGCTGACTCGGGATGAGACGATTCCACTACAACCACTGGCTCTTCAGACTGGCCAGTAGAAGCAATGGAATTACCCTTGAACTTATTGCTCTTTGGGTTGTCAGCACTCTGAAGATCATACCAAGAGAATGGAGCTTTGGGCTTCACCTTCGTGTCAAAATTCCTCTTTTCTGCTCCTTGGTCCTCAAAGTACATGGTCAGGAAGTTTGGGAAGGGGTAAGCTCTATCACCTTCATTTACCACCCGGTTGAGGACGGTGGACATGACATTCCCAACATTAACCGGGTACCCAGCCATTATAGAAGCAATCAGCACAGCCCGCCGGAGAGGAATAAAGTTTTCATGGAATGTGGGGTCTAGCCGGCTACACACAAATGTCTCCCAACCTTTGGCCTCAAAATTCAACGTTCTCCTCAAAATTGTCTTCCCAGATTGCAACCAGTCAGGGGTTTCACCTGGGATGGCCAAGTGCTCCGCTAGCCAATGACGGGCCTCATCACCTGCACCCAACTTTTCTAGGTACTGTGTCTCATCTACATCATCAACCTCCAGATATGCATTCAATGCCGCCCCATCAAAAGGCACAGTGAGATTCCTCACCATGGTTGCCTTGGAGTCCTTCTTAAGAAAGTCCAAATTCGTGTAAAACTCCTTGACAAGATGTTCATTGGCGTCCGGAAAGTAGCAAGAGAAGTAATCCCAACCCTTTCTCTCTCTGAATTGTTGTTTCACATTGGGGTTGAGTGGCAATAGATCCTTGATGATGAACCTGTGCTCCGGTATCAGTTTCCTCTCCTTCCACCATTCCCGGAATTTATGGAAGTCCGGCTCACTCACAAATCTGTCTTGCCACACCACAGGATTCCTTGTTCTCTCAACTCCCCCAACTTGGGGTTCACCCCCTGTTTGGGGTTCATCTTCAGCTTCTTCATCTCCGGAATGTTCCCATGATTGGGAAGCTGTGGGTGAGGTGGAGTCTGTATGGCCACTCCCTGCTGCTGAGCCTTCAGACGACTCAGAATTGGCTGGTGTTGGGGCAGGAGGAGAGTCTGAGGGTTCATTTGTCAACCGAAACCTCTCCGGGTAGTCTTCTATGTATTCTGGTATTGATTCTGAAGAGGCTTCGGAAGGTACATAATCACTCTCCGAATAAAAGGCATCTTTGTCTAGTGTCCGGATTATTTTCCTGGTGCTTTTCATAGCTTCCCGGACCTTTGGAGCAAGTTTTATCATTCCCTTGTCTCGCCCTCAGGATGACTCTCCCTTTCCACCAGGTTTACGGCCACCACCTCGTGATTGGACCATGATCTGCAAGTTCAACACATTTAAACATTGTTAGTACCCAAGCAGTGGATAGATCAGAGATACACATATGAGTTGCATAATACATAGATGAGCTGCAGAAGTGGGACCGCGGACCGTGAAAAAGCGATCGCGGTCCGCACTCGGGCATCGCGGACCGCAAAAAATCAATCGCGGTCCGCGGAGAAGTGGAGTTCAGACTACCCACTTCTCTGAAGTTAAGCAACGTGGTCCACACAAAATCGACCGCGGTCCACGGCCATCAAATGGGACTGATAATTCAAACAACGCGGTCCGCAAAAAATGGACCGCGGGCCGCGCTCATACCAAAAACCTAGGGTTTCAATTTGTCAGTTAATTTCAAGTTCAAATGCACATTTTATTAAAATCCTACGTGTTTAATCAGTGAAATTGACTACAAAAGGTCTAAAATGAGCCTTATGAAAAACTCCTAACTTTGTTAATGGCTTAAAGAAGAAAAATGGTGAAAAAGAGAAGAAAATCTACCAAATAAACAAGAAAATAATCAAATTAAGAAGTTATTGAAACATAATTACACTTACTAGATGTTGGGATGAAGAGTAGATGAATGAAATGCACACTTGAAAGTATGAAGCTTGAGACACAGGTAAAATTTTACTATGGAGAGTCAAAGTGCGTAAAGTGTAAAATGAAGCCCTGAAGGTCTATTTATAGAAGGGACATGAAACCCACTGTACTTACCCACCGCGAACCGCGGTCTGAGGTCCTTCAGTTTACTGAGCATTGGACACTTGGCCACCGCGGACCGCATTGGTCCATCGCGGTCCGCGAAAAAGAGTACCGCGGCTGCAAAGCAAACTTCAGAGACTTGTTTTCATAAGAGATGGCACCGCGGACCGCGATGCAAACTTCAGAGAGCAGTAAATCCAACACTTAGCTTTTTGCCCTGCATCAAAATAATCCTACAACATCCCAAAACCAGTGAGTGCAAAAATGAGTCCTAAACTACCAAGAAAATCAAAAAAAAACAAAAATAAAGACACATGGGTTGCCTCCCAAAAAGCACCTGATTTAACGTCGCGGCACGACGCATGTTACCAAGTTCATTTGAGACGGAGAAGTTCCACCACATGGATATCACCAATTTTTCCCGGGCAGTGCTTGACCCTGTGCCCATTAACTCTGAAATTCTCCCCACTTTTGTTCTTTAGATCAAGAGCACCAAACGAAGTCACAAACACAACTTCAAAAGGTCCGCTCCATTTTGACTTAATCTTTCCGGGAAATAGACGTAACCGAGAGTTGAACAAGAGAACCAAGTCACCTACTTTTAATTCCTTGCCACGAGCATATTTATCATGAAGGTACTTCATTTTGTCCTTGTACAAGGACGAACTGGAGTAAGCATGGAATCTGAATTCGTCAAGTTCATTAAGCTGCTCCACACGAAGATTGGCTGCCACATCCCATTCAAGATTCAACTTTCTCAAGTCCCACATGGCCTTGTGCTCTAACTCAACCGGTAGATGGCAAGATTTCCCAAACATCAATCGGTACGGAGACATATCGATCGGGGTCTTGTAGGCAGACCTATAAGCCCATAGAGCGTCATCCAACTTCTTTGACCAATCGATTCTATTTTCATTGACCATCTTTGACAATATACTCTTTATTTAGAGAATTGGAGATTTCAACTTGGCCACTCGCCTGGGGATGATATGGAGTGGTCACTTTGTGATTTACACCATACTTTGCAAGCAAAGTGTCTAAAGCTTTATTACAGAAATGCGACCCCCCATCACTAATGATTGCACGAGGCGTGCCAAACCTTGTAAAAATGCTCTTCTTGAGAAATGCAACAACACTCCGGGCCTCATTGTTGGGTAGAGTCGCTGCTTCAACCCATTTAGAGACATAATCCACCGCCACAAGAATGTATGTGTTCCCACAAGAGCTAACAAACGGGCCCATGAAATCGATACCCCACACATAAAAAATATCCACTTCGAGAATATTATTGAGAGGCATCTCATCTTTCTTTGAAATTCCCCTGGCCCTCTGACATTCATCACATCTTGACCAAGTCACCCGCATCGTTGTACAATGTAGGCCAAAATAAACCACAACTCAGCACCTTTGAAGCAGTCCTTTCCCCTCCATGATGACCACCATATGGTGAGGAGTGGCAAGATTCAAGAATCGACCTTTGTTCTTATTCCGGTACACATCGCTGGATGACCCCATCAGTGCAAAACTTGAATAAGTATGGTTCATCCCAATAGAAGTCCATGCTATCCCTCCTAAGCTTCTTCCTTTGGTTAGAAGAGAGCTCAAGAGGATCAATACTCGTGACAAGATAGTTGACAATGTCGGTGAACCATGGCATTTCTTACATTGACACCGAAAGAAGTTGCTCGTCAGGGAAACTGTCATTAATTTCAAGCCCATCACAAGGTCGACCTTGCTCCTCCAATCGAGAAAGATGGTCGGCCACTTGGTTTTCACTTCCTTTTCTATCAACAATTTCCAAGTCAATCTCTTGAAGAAACAATACCCAACGCATGAGTCTCGCTTTGGAATCCTTTTTGGTCATGAGATACCGCACTGCCGCATGCTCAGTGTGAACTATGACCTTGGCACCCATCAAGTAAGGACAAAATTTCTACATCGCAAAGACTATTGTCAAAAGCTCCTTTTCCGTGACAGTGTAATTCATTTAGGCCGAGTTCATTATTTTACTAGCATAATAGATATGGTGGAAGATCTTGTTCACCCTCTGGCCCAACACCGCCCCCACAGCTACATCACTCGAGTCACACATAAGCTCAAAAGGAGAGCTCCAATCCGGCACCATGATGATAGGGGTTGTGGTAAGCTTGTGTTTCAACAATTCAAAGGCACTCATGCAATTCTCTTCAAAATGAAATTTGGAATCTTTCTCTAGCAATTTGCACAAAGGATTTACCACCTTAGAGAAGTCCTTAATGAAACGCCGATAGAACCTAGCGTGCCCAAGAAAGCTCTGGACTCCCCTAACCGAAGTTGGTGGTGGCAACTTAGAAATCACTTCAATTTTTGCTTTGTCCACTTCAATACCGTTTCTCGAGATTTTACAACCCAACACTATACCTTCTTCCACCATAAAGTAGCACTTTTACCAGTTCAACACCAAGTTGGTCTCTTCACAACGAGCAAGGACTTTGTCAAGGTTACTCAAACACTCATCGAAGGAATCCCCAACTACACTGAAGTCATCTATAAACACCTCGAGGAAATATTCAACCATATTTGTAAAGATCGCCATCATGCACCGTTGGAAAGTGGAGGGTGCATTGCACAGACCAAAAGGCATACGGGCGAAGGCAAAGGTAGCATACGGACATGTGAAAGTGGTCTTCTCTTGATCCTCCGGGGAAGTCAAAATCTGATTATAGCCTGAATAACCATCCAGAAAATAGTAGAAAGCCCGACCCACAAGCCTATCTAACATTTGATCCAAGAAGGGCAAGGGAAAATGGTCCTTGCGGGTCACTTTGTTGAACTTGCGGTAGTCCATACACACCCGCCATCCGGTAACCGTTCTCGTTGGGATGAGCTCCTTTTTGTCATTTTGGACCACCGTCATTCCACCCTTCTTCGGAACGCATTGGACCGGAGAAGTTCAAGCGCTATCCGAAATTGGGTAGACAACCCCTGTATCAAGCCATTTTATGATCTCTTTATTAACCACCTCTTGCATTGACTCGTTGAGCCTCCGTTGGTGTTCTACGGAAGGCTTTGCTCCATCCTTCAAGATGATCTTGTGCATGCAAAAGGTGAGGCTTATTCCTCGAATGTCTGCAAGATTCCATCCTATTGCTTTCTTCCTCCTCCTTAGCACATTTAGAGTTGAGTCTACCTGCAATTGGGTTAGGCAAGAGGAAAAAATAACAGGCAAAGTATGAGAGGGACCAAGATATTCATACCTGAGGTGGGAGGGTAGTGGCTTCAACTCCAAGTTGGGGGCTCTTCAATTGAAGGCTTTGTTGGTGGAGTCTTCCGCTTCTCCAAGTCCAATGATACCTTTCTAGGACCATAGGAGTAAGAACCCATGCCTTGATGGGCATTGGTACTTTCAAGAAAACCATCTACCACGGTGTCCTCGTGGTCCAATAAGGCAGCCTCCACTGGATCATCAACATGGATCATAGAGCTTGCATCATCAATAATAACCTCAGTCACGAGGTCCATACAAGAGCATACTTTTGTACTGTTGGGCTGCTTCATCGACTTACACACATGGAATACCACCTTCTTATTGCCCACTCGGAAAGTGAGCTCCCCAACTTCAACATCAACCAAGGCCTTCCCCGTGGCAAGGAAGGGCCTTCCCAAAATGATGGGTACCTCAAAATCCACTTCATAATACAGAATGACAAAGTCCGCGGGCAAAATAAATTTGTCCACCCGCACCAACACATCATCAATTATCCCTAGGGGCCTCTTCATCGACCTATCCTCCATTTGCAAACGCATTGAGGTCGCCCTAGGTTGCCCCATTCCCAATGTTTTAAATACCGAGTATGGCATCAAATTTATACTCGCTCCAAGGTCACACAAGGCTTTAGCAAAATCCGCACTCCCGATTGTGCAAGGAATGGTAAAAGCTCCCGGGTCTTCAAGTTTGGGTGCCATTGAATGTACTATGGCACTCACTTGGTGAGTCATCTTGATGGTTTCACACTCCATAGACCGCTTTTTTGTGACTAAGTCCTTCATGAACTTAGCATACCCGGGCATTTGTTCCAAGGCTTCAACCAACGGGACATTGATGGAAAGATTCTTCATCATATCAATAAACTTCTTGAATTAAGTCTCTTGCTTTTGTTTGGCCAACCGTTGAGGGTATGGGGGAGGGGGCCTAGGTAATGGTTCCTTGGCTTGTGGGACCACCGGCTCCGGCATATCAATCACGTGTTCCCTAGAAGGGTTCACGTCCCTTTGCAAATCCTCCCTATTATCATGGATATCAATTCTCACCTCACTAGTGGTTGGCTCATCCACCACTTGCTCAACTTCAATTGGTAACTCATCATGGGGAAATTCATCATCATCAATAATAATTCGCTTTTGCCTCGAAGTACTTGCTTCACCACCTTTTCCACTTCTCGTGGTCACTGCCATGGCGTGACCGGTATTATTATTGTTCCCACCCTTGGGGTTCACCACCGTATCACTTGGTAGTGCACCCTTTGGGCGTGTGTTTAAGGCACAAGAAATTTGGCCCATTTGCACTTCAAGGTTTCTAATGGGGGTGTTGTGAGAGGCCAACTGAGCATCGGAGTCTGCATTTCGCTCCATCATCTGCTTGAACATGTGTTCAATTCTCCCCATATCATTTCTTGATGATATTTGTCCTTGAGATTGGTATGGTGGTGGATTTCTTGGTTGTTGGTACATCGGGGGCCTTCGAAAGCTCGACCCCCGGTTACCATTGCCACCCCAGTTGTTGTTGTTGTTTCCTCCACTCCAATTATCATCATTGTTGTTCCCCCATTGTTGATCATTGTTGTTCCCCCAATTCCGTGCATTGTTGTTATTGTTCCAATTTCTTTGTCTTTGATTACCCCAATTTTGATTGTTGCCTTGGTTTCTCCAGTTTTGACTGTTTCCTTGACCTTGGTAATTGCTAGCATATATCACATCCTCTTTTTGATCATCATATTCCTCTTCTTGACCATATCCACTTGGCCCTTGGTCACCCTGATCATTGTTGCTTTTCTTAGAATTTCCCCGGGGTCTTCTTTGGTTCACTCCCTCCATGGCATTTACTTGCTTCGGCCTTTGTAATTGTTGAAGCTGGGCCTTTGCAAGTTGGTTCATAGTGGTTGTGAGCTCGGCAATTGCTTGCCCTGTTCTTGAAGTTCTTTGTGAAGACTATTGACACCGGTCTCACCCTGAGGTACGTTTGCTCTACTTTGCCAAGCTGACAATGTGTCAGCCATCTCATCTAGTATCTCACATGCCTCGGGGTAACTCAATTTCATGAAATTTCCACCAGCCAACTGATTGACCACACATTGATTGATAGTGTTTATCCCTCGGTAGAAAGTCTGCTGGATCATGGCTTTGGTCATGTCGTTGTTCGGACATTCCTTAACCATAGTCCGATATCTCTCCCATATCTCATGCAAAGGCTCGTTGGGTTCTTGCTTAAAGGCCATGATTTCATCTCTGAGCGCCGCCATTTGACTTGGTGAGAAGAATTTAACAATGAATTTGTCCACGAGCTCATCCCAAGTAGATATTGAATGGTTGGGAAGCCGCTCAAGCTAGTCAAGAGCCTTCCCTCGAAGAGGGAAGGGGAATAACCGAAGTCTCAATGCATCCTCTGAGACATTCGTCTGCTTACTACCCCAGCAAGTATCCACGAAGCCCTTTAGATGTTTATAAGAATTCTGGTGCACAACTCCGGTGAAATAACCCCTCTACTCCAAAAGTGTAAGCATCACATTTGTTATCTAAAAATTTCCCGCCCGAATCCTCGGCGGGACAATGGCACTAGCATACCCCTCATTTGGAAGGACCCGAGGGGTAGCTCTAGCAGCTAGAGGCGGAGGAGGATCTTGATTGTCCTCATTAATATTGGCCGGACGGCCCCGTATGGGAGGAGGTACTTGGTTTATTTCCTCTTCTTGGTTGTCATATACCTCCTCCACGATGTTTCCCAAAGGATCCGCCATCAGAACTGAAATGATTCAACACACACGTTAATAGAAAAAGGAAAGAAAAACACTTAACACTACTATTCACGCAGATAATCAACACCGTATAACTCCCCGGCAACGGCGCCAAAAAGTGATCGGCTCTCACCCACACTACTAGTAAAGTAGGAAGATGAGGGTCAGTGCAGCTTTTACCCGAAAAGTCGGGATCGAATCCTTAGGGAGTTATGATTTGGAGTGAGTTTCTAAGTGATATAGCAATGGTTCGTGTTCTTGATTACACTTTTCATAATTGTTGGTTTTGTACTATAATTATGATTTATACTAATGATAATTGCTATTGAACTACTATTTTCTTTTTAGGTTGTTTTCTAATTGGATAAAGGCACTAGGGTTATGTTTTCTACCTAGGCGAGTCATTAACGGATTCTAATATCTAAGGCAAAGATGTTATTCGGGGAATTATGATATAGCCAAATGCTCAGAAGTTACCCACTCTATACCTCTCGGTAGTTTGAGTGGCTACGCCTAATTGCCTTTCTCAAGGTCAATTGGGTGTCAAATTTGCACAAGCAATATGGGCTCAAGTAGGATTGTACTCTCTCGAGATTTAACCCATTAATTTGGACTATAAATTCTCGTAATTTCATCCTAATTCCTTGTTGGGTTGATTTTCTAGACTCAAGCCCTCTTTCTCAAGAAGGACCCAAGTCAATTGAACACCAATTAGTGTTTGCAACCACTAATCTTAACAATAAAACCACAAATCAACCCAAATATCCATCACTCATAAATATCTAAGCCCTAATTTAGAGAACCCATTAATTACTCACACTATGGTTGAGCCACAACCCTAGCTAATGGGTTTATCTACTCATAATCAATGAAGAAATCACAGAAATAGATGAAGCAAAACCCATATGATTAAATTATAAAATAAAATAGGAGGATTCAATGTTGAATTCGAGCTAAAATTGCTCAAAAAGATGAAAAGAGACTATTCACGAGCTGCCCACAATATCTGATACTCAACGTGTTCTAAAAAGAAATACAAAAGAAGCTATTTATCCCTAGCCAAAAATTCCGGACAAAAATGCCCCTGCGGTGTCACCGCAGACCGCGAAGAATGGACCGCGGTCCGCGAAGGTCTTCTAGGCTTCTAAACCTCTTGACCGCGGACCGCGTAAAATGGACCGCGGTCCGCGGTGCCTTTATCCTCCCAAATGAGTCTCTCTGAATCTCACCACCGCGAACCGCGGCCGCGGTGGACTTTGCCTTTGAAAGTACTTCTCTTAATCTCACCACAGCGGACCGCGAAGAATGGACCGCGGTAGACTTTTCCTTGAAAAGACTTCTCTGAACCTCACCACCGCGGACCACAAAGAATGGACCGCGGCCGCGGTGGTCACTTGAGCTTGCCCTTTTTGTTGTTCTTGGTACTTGGGCATGATTCACTCCTTTCTGAGCAGATCTTTGATGGTTTGTCATCCTTTTTGGCTCAATCTTGCAACAAGCATAACATGTCATCTTTTTAGGCTATTTTATGTACAAATGTATCCAAAACTTAAGCAGTTAAAGTATAAAACAAGGTAAAATCCCTAGTCATCAGCGAGCCCGGGGGTTAACTTTTTGATTTTTTTTTTGTTTTTGATAAAAATTGAATCTTTATTACATGGAATAGTTTCTTATGAGTTTTATTTGTGCTTTGAAGTTATTTTTGCTAGATTTGAAACGTCCAAAGGTTATTTCACTCGAGAGGTCCATTTTAGAGTAACAGTCTATCTTCTCTGAGGTAAGTGTCTTGTCTAACTTTGTGTGGAGAAAAACTACCACTTTAAAATTGAGTTAATTGTGTTATCTTGTTATGTGAAATCCGTGTACTGAAGGTGACGAGTGGGTATACGGTCTATATGTGATATTGACCGGTTTAGATTGTCTAGTCTCTTCTTATGCCTTTGATTAAATTGTCATAATATGTGTTATCTCGTTGTTATGCTACTCTTACATGCTTTATTTGACGTTGTTAGCACCTATTGTACTTATCACTCATTATTTGGACCTTATATGCCTTAGTTGAAGTTATTGCCTTCCTTATTGTCTTGTTACCTCTTAATTGTTGTGTTTCTTGTATAATCTTGTGCATATCTGCTACATTTCCTAACGGTTGTGATTGCATACTTAGTTATCACGTACCTTACCTGTCCTGTCATTTTTGTAAAATTTGTTGTATCCCTTCGATTTTTACGTGGTTCCTTTGTTGTCATGTACTGAAGCCCTTGATTGTGAAAATTCTTGTAAATGGAGTTATTGAATTGTTGTTGTTGATTTAAATTATTGTACGGGAGATCGGGTTGCACGCCGCAACAAGTGAAATAAGGGAGGAATTTGTATTGTGATATTGTTATTGTACGATGGGATCGGGTTGCACGACGCAAGAGGTGAAATAAGGGTGTACTATTATGGTGAAATAAGGGTGACTTATGATATTGATATTATATGGTGGGATCGAGTTGTGCGCCGCAATATATTTTGTTTATTGTCATGAAATTGATATTGTACGGTGGGATCGGGTTGCACGCCGCAACAGGTGAAATAAGGGTGAATTATGATATTGATATTATGTGGTGGGATCGTTTTGCGGGCCGAAACATATTTTGTGTTTTGTATTCCCGTTTTATTGTATTGGCTTCCGTTCTTTCGTACGAGACTCTGAGAATTTGTATTTCCGGTATTTCTCTATTTTATGAGGATTGAGTTATTGTCATTGACTTATTGCCTGTTGTCATTTCCTGAGTTCTTTTCCCAATACTATTATTCTAGTGAATTGATTTTCAAGGTGAATTTACTACGTTGAGTCATTACCTCCTATACCAGCTGAGTTGTTAGTAATATAGTGATTTTAAATAAAAGAATTATATCTCGCTACATTGTGTGACTTTTAAGTTAAAACTCGATGTTTTATTCGGAACTTACTATCTCTAATAGTTGTCATATTTTACTTCAATTGATTTCTCAACTTAATCTCCTGTCATGTCTGATGTTTTTATTTCACTTAAAAAGGGATTGTTATTAGGTTTTAATTTAATAAATTCTATATTAAATTCAACAGCTTATTTGATGTTGTATTTTATTTAAAATTGTTATTTTTCTTCACCCAAATGATTTCTAAAATAAACTCATCCTTTTCATTGATTTCCTACTTGGTCTAGAAACTGTAATTTTACTTTATGATATATAAATAAAATCTGTTGAACATCCTAATTAGTATTTGACACGGATATTATTTACCGAGTAGTACACAGATTTTGCCGTGCGAAGTGAGATGGAAAGATGTGGGCACAAGGTGCCATGTGTGTTAAAGGTTTGGAAGTTATGATTTATGATATAGATTCGAGATGTGGGATTGTTGAAATTGTGTACTAGAAATGATTTGATTGGTTGAGTTGACATCGTTTTCCCTACTTGAGCACATTTATACTTCATCTGTACCCCAACTATGTTGTTGCTTAATTACTTGGTCATTTCTCGTTGTCGTTCGTGTTTCCCTTATCGTTACTACCGTTTGTAATCTGATTTTTGTCTGCTATTGGCATTCCTTTTTAGCTTTATGTCATATTCTGTACAGGTTTATATGTTCGGTAGGTGTCTTGACCGGTCCTCGTCACTACTCTATCGAGGTTAGGCTTGAAACTTACTGGGTGCCACTATAGTGTACTCATGCTACGCTTTTGCATATTTTTGTGCAGAATCAGGTACTTCGGATCGAGTCGGTTTTGAGATTCATGCTTGTGCGGCTAGAGACTTCAAGGTACACCTACTGGGCATTCGCAGGCTCAGAAGCCACCTTCTATTGTATTTATTTCCATTGTTTCCTATTAATTCAGAACAGTGATGTACTCGTATGTATAATTACTCTTAGAAAAACTTATGACTTGTACTACTGATTTTGGAATATTATATCATGTTGAGACTATTAGTTTATTTAGAAATTTTTGGTTCATGTTCAACAACTATAGTATAATCTTTTTTATTTTCGGTACGTGTAAGGCTTACATAGTATTAGTGATTAGGTATCATTACGACCTCTTCAGAGGGATTATTGAGTCGTGACACAAACATATCACTTACATACAACTTGTGCAAAAAATATTATGTGTAGAATCTAGTGAAAACGATAACTTACATACAACTTGCATACCACTTGTATACAATTACGTTAATTGTATATATTTTATATGCCATTCGTACACCTGATATACAAAAAATAATATATGCAGTTTGTACACCCGACAACTCAAAAATAAAGACATAAATAAAGTGTATGTATTTTGTGTGTCGGGTGTATAAACTACATACAACTGACATAAGTATATGCAACTTGTATATAAGTTGTATGTATGTTTATCGAATTGTGTACAGTAAATTTTTTTTATACCATTTGAATATAAGTTGTAGCTTTTGATTGGATTCTATACAACAAAAAGTTGCATACATATTGTATATAATTGTAGCTTTTGACTGATTTTTATATATTAAAAAAAACTGTAGCTACTTGTTGTAATAGAAATATCTAGCTAAACCGAGTAAATATTGCCTTAATTTTGTATCTATAGGAAAAAATCCGTGCAGAAATTTGGTATAAGGCCCATGAAATGATTGAGTCAAAAGTATTGGGAGAAATTAAAAAATAGCCAGATTTACAAGTGGTCATTCAAAAATAGCCACAGTATCAAAAGTAATCGAAATTCAACCACTTTTCACTTAAAGATAAATCTGAATGAAAACACTGCTCAAAATCCATAAAATACTACAGTATGTTATACTGGCGTTTCAGCATAAGTATACTGGAACTCCAGTATAATATATTGGAGTTCTAGCACAAGTATACTGGAACTACAACATATTATACTGGAGTTCCAGTATAATATATCGGTCCAACATAATATGTTGGAAGTTCATACACATGTGCTCCAATCTCCAGTATATTATGCTGGAACTTTCCGTGTTGGAGTTCCCGTATAATATGCTGGAAGTTCATACACAGGTGCACCGATCTCCAGTGTATTATGCTGGAACTTTCTGTGTTGCAGCAAAATAGTGATTATTTTTTAATAACTTTACAAACGCGGGCTATTTTTGAATGACCAGGCCGAAAACTGGTTAGCACGTGCTATTTTTACAAAAGTATTTGGTCCTGCTCCCACAACTATAGGCCCAACAACTTTATCTCGTTAGCCCAAGTGCATGGGCAACAGTACAAACACTAGAAACATTAATTAACTAGTGTTCGTTAAGAAGTTAGGAAGATAATAAATGTAATATTTTAGGTTTTCAGTTTACCCTCATGTTCGATTCTGAGTTTTGTCAAGCACGTAAAACTTCTGTTTTCTTTTCTTTTGGATGGGTGTGTGACTATTTATTTATTTAGGTGTACAAAACATACAACTCAATACATTTAAAGCCTCAAGAGTTGCGTATCCATTTACTTGTATTTATTTAGGTGTACAAAACATAAAACTCTCCAGTTTGAAACATTTGCAATAGATTGTAAATGAGAATGAGATTTACGGCTTTATCCAATGCATAGTTTCCAAATTACTGAATAAGTTAGTGTAAATGAAACATGGCATGCTATATAAAGTAGAGAACTTGATTTGCCTAAAGTTCAAAATTTAAACCCCTTATACCTGACAAGTGAGTGTATCACCAAGATTCTATCTGTATCTATCTATATAGAATAGGAGAAGCATCATCGCATAAGTAGTTAATAATTAGTTATTTATTTAATAATTACTTTTTATTTTTCAATTTAAATATCTATAATATAGTAAAATTTATTTATTATTAAAAAGGAGAGTGAAAAAGCCCCCTCCTTAAGCCAAGTGGCAATCTAGAAAAAAACCATATGACATAAGTAGTTAATTGTTAGTTATTTAGTTAATAATTAGTTATTGGTTATTATTTATGAATTTAATTATCTATAAAGTAACAAAGTAATATTTCATAATAAGAAAAACAAAAATTAAAGAAGAGTGTCCCTTAAAATTGGTGAGTAATTTCAAGTTGGAGTTTTTAAATTATTTAAAATAAAAAACTAAAATTACCATATAATAAAACACAGTCAACTCAAAAAACATTAATAATTTTTGTTTTCATTTTTAAAAATAAAAAGTTTATTTATTCAAAAAATATTAATAAATAAAAATACATAATAAAAAAGTTATTCGCTGCCTATATAAGTCTCACTAATTTAATAGAGATGTTATTCCTTAAATTTCACATAATATTATTCAGAACAACGGGATGAAATTTAAAATAAAAAAATATTTCAAGAGTAACTCCAACATATATACTATTATATTATATTATATTATATTATATTATAATACAATAAAATCAGATAATATATTGAGATTTATACAAATCTCTTTAATTTAATAGAGATTTTATTCACTAAAATTCATATAATATATTGAGAACAATATGATAAAATTTAAAATAGTAAATATTTCAAGAGTAATAAAATATATATCTTCTTATATATGAAAAAAAGAAAGTAGCACACAAAAATATTAAACAAAGTAATATGCTAACAAAAATTTCTATTAACAATGTAATTATATTAAATATTGGATAATATAATAAAAACAATACATAACAAAAAAAGTTATTCGATGACTATATAAGTCCCTTTAATTTAATAGAGATTTTATTCATCAAAATTCAGCTAATATTATTGACAACAACATAATACAATTTATTCGATGACTATATAAGTCCTTTTAATTTAATAATGTTGTTTATTGGGTATATCATATTGACAAATAAAATGACTGTTGAAATTTATTAAAGCAATACGATCTAATTTATTCAAACAAGTCTGATCACAATTTAGTTTAATTAATATTTTTAATATTGACGACGCATCGGGCAGCTACTATTACTAAGTTTAATGGAATGCTACTGTTGGCGATCAAGTCATTCGCTTCTATAGCGGTTTCGAATTCTAGTTTTATCTGTAAAGTTGTTCAACTGATCTATTAAGAATAGAAGAGGCTGTTTATCGTCTTACCTCTGACTTGATTTCTTCATAGAGCACAGCCAATTCTAGTTATTAATTACTAACAATAATTTTATCTGCAGACAAATTATTTATCTCAAAATATACTTTTGCCTTTGTCTTATGAGAAAGTTTGCTGCGGAGACTTGTTTTAAGCTGACTAGTTTATGTTTCGTGTACTGACAATATATAGATTATCTACACCATTAGGTGAACTCAATCTATAAAATTATGTAACTCTTCATAGCAGCAGGGGCGAATCCAGGATTTATAATCCTTTGGGTTCAATATTCAAAGTTATTAGTGTTGAACTTATTATATTATTAAAATTACGGGTTCATATTTACTGTTTTTGCAATTTTAATAAATTTTTACATACAAATTTTTACTCCGCGTAAAAAGTTATAGGTTCAATTGAACCCGCCGATTCAATGCTACATCCGCCCTCGATAGCAAGTCATACATATATATATATAGTAACTTAAAAAGTACAGTAATCACCTGCTATAATTGCTTTACTTGAATTGCTAGTGTAATTTTATTTTAATATTATCAGTATATATAACTTAAATTCTGAAGGACCAGAAGGTTCTAATTGCATTTCTTGTGGAGTATGTTTCACTTTTAATTTAGGTTTTATGTTAGTTGAGTGAATAACATTTTAAAAAAAGGTAAATAATTAAATATAATGGTATTGCATCAGTTTTCAAGGAGGAATATGAAGAATAGTGGTGAATTATGTAAGTGCGGGTCATGGTGCTCTAAGACACCTTTGACTAATCCTGATTATGGCGGACAAATGGTTAATCATTTGGTTTTAGGCAATTTATTGATAAATATCTCAAACTTATGTAAAAGAATTTGATAGAAGCCACACAAATGGCCACCTTTTGTCAGTGGCCAACTTTTTTCTTTGTGATGTGATGGATAAATTACACTTGACTTTCACTTGTTTTCCCCATGTAAAACGTGCAAGTTTTAGCATCACTTTAGATTCCACAGCTTGAGGCTATTGAAGATATTAGTTTAATTTTATATCTTGGGGTCGTTTGGTTCAATTGTGGAATAAAAGAAATTATATATCGGATATTTAATTTCACCATTTCGGTTTAAGATTTATATCATCGTACCATTAATTCACACTCATAACCAGACATAGAATAATTACAGAATTTTATATTCTATCTTGGTATTAAAATCCTTAACCCGATTACCAAACAATCCTTGAAGGTGTAATTAAGTTTGTATACTATTAAATAACCTAAAAAAAATACTTATAAGTGATTCATTCGTAATAACTATAAGTGGTTTATTCATAATAAATAAAATTAGTAACCTAAGACAGACATCATGCTAGAAACCAGAGGTGGATTCAGGATTCAAATCTTATGAGTTTAATTTTTGAAGATTTTTAGCATTGAACCTATTAGATTTTTAAAGCTATAGGTCATATTTATTATTTATGTAATTTTAATGAATTTTTACACATAAATTTTTACTCCATATCAAAAGTTATGAATACTACATTACATCCGCCACGAAAGAAAACATTCATAGTATAAAAAGATTTTAACTGTCTGCAGTTAAACTCATAAAGCTTCCCTGTTAAATGAACTGCCAATGATGCTTTTTCACAAAAGTTACGTTGTACTTTCTTTTTAACTTCAGTAGAGTAGACTAGCGCCTCATTTGTCTTTTTAACGATTAAGACCTCTGAATTTGAATACACATCTTAATATCAAGATGTGTATTAAGATTAAGATATTTGAATTTGAATACACATATGAATATATTAAGATGAATATTAAGATCTGAACAGAAATAATTAAGACTGTTTGATTTTTAATATTTGAATATATAAAATTTATCTTTATTTGAAAATTAATAAACATAAAATTCAAATGAAATAACTAATCTAATATTTTATCGATAAAATATATAGTTTTTTAAATATGATAGTTGTTGGTGGTGATGGCTAATGAGTGAATGCCGACTAGAGGCGGTGGTTGGTGGTAATTTTAGTTGACGATGGTGGTTCATATTAGTAGCTAGTAGAGATTGGTAGTGGTGGCGATTATGATTGAGGATGCATGTGGTGGTGGTTGGTGATAGTTAATAATGCCGGGTGGTGGTAGTAGTTATGACTGAGGAAGGTGGTGGGTGGATGGTGGTAGGTTATAATGATGGGTAGTGCCGGTTGTGGTTGTTGATGTTGATACGGTGGTCAGTTGTGATAGTTGAGGTGGATGAGTGTTGATTGTGGGTGAGAATGATGGTGGTCATAGTGGCGGGGATAATGGGTGGTGATGGTCGATAATGGTGGCGGCTATGACTGAATGATGGTGGCGTAGTGGTAGTGGAGGTGGTAGCGGTGGGGTAGTATTGGTGGTTTGGTATGGTGGTGGTGGCGACATGGTGGTAGTTGATAGTGATATGTGGTGACGGCAACTAATAATGAATATGTGATAGCATCTTAATGAAATTAAGTCTTTGTTATAATCTTAATCATACATACCTATTCAGACCCATTAAGTGATTATGAAGTAAACAAAACAAACACACTTAATGATTAAGATCTAAATAATTAAGATTCAGACTTTAAAAACAAACGCACTTAATGTCTGAGATCTGAATGATTAAGATTCAGACCTCCATTAAGTGCAAACAAATGAGGCCTAGGTAACCTTGACCAATCAACATAACACGTACTCCCTCCGATTCACAATAAGTGACCAATTTGCTTTTAGCACGTTCAATAAGAAAATATTAAATTTTATATAAAAATACCTAGTATAACTAAACTACCCCTAATTAAACATTTAATATGAGGAGTAAGAAATATTTTAGGGATATGTACATAGGGATTATTTTGTAAAAACAAATTGAATTCTTTCTTGATTACATAACTGGACACTTATTTTGAACCAAAATAAAAAAGGAAACTGATCACTTATTATGAACATGAGAGAGTAACATATTATATTGTCCTATTCCTATGAGTAAACTCCAATAATTGCCTACATTATGAATCTAATAGTTTAATTTAGATTAACAAGATGCGATAATCATAGATTGCACCAAGAAAAGTACTTTCAATATTGGGCTAATGGCACATTTTCTCTTGCATACAGCTGACCTAATTAGGAATACCATTTTTGTCTTCTATACGTCCACACATCCCTTTAAGTTAATTTAAATATCAGAATATTTCTTAATTTAAGTATTTTAAGTCAAGTAGGATGTACCTGTATGTCACGAACCAAATTTTCACCCTTTAGGTTGTGATTGTGCCTAATGTTGAATCCGCTAGGCCAACCAACGTATAACTTGTACTAGCAATTTAAAATCATTTAATACGGAATAAAATGCTAACTCGTCAACTTCAACCAATTCCCATCACATACTGAGATAATAGTGGGACAACTGTTTAACCCAAAATCGATAACATGTTTTTTTTCTTTTTCATATTCCCAGCAGAACCCTTCAAGCATTGCTAATAGAAATAACAAAACTTTAAATGCGGAAAGTAAGAACATAACAATCATGAAATAACGTAAACTCCCAAAATCGGTGTGTAACAATCCCACAGACTAGCTACTAGAATACTAAATACAAGTCTGGAATGAAAGTACAACACTGT
>ML250756.1:16878-40381 GCA_005239495.1 Nicotiana undulata | reverse complement strand
GGTTAGTATGATTTAGACACGTATTGTTTGGTAAGGTGGGACTTTGTCCCGACCTTTATGATATTTATGTACGCTTAGAGCCTTGTAGACATATGTCGTATATATAAAGGATTGTACGGTCTGGCGGCCTATGTTTTGGGTTTATAAAGGATTATGTTGGCCTATTAGGCCCATATGTCATGTGTATGTAATGATGTAATAAGAAAGATACATTACATTGGTACTCGGTTGGGTAAGGTACCGGGTGCCCGTCGCAGCGCATCGGTTTGGGTCGTGACAATTAACACCTTAATTAGTAGAAATCATGGGTTAGAGTGAAAACCTAGGTTTTTTATGAAAATGAGAGAATTACCAAAGAATTTGTTATGAAATCATACAAAAACAATATATTGTTGATCCTTAGGTTATGGGTGAGTGTTTCCTCCAAATATTTCCGGAATCCGAGCATGTGGGTCTGGGGGTGTATTTTGGGATTTTTCAATTTAGGTTGAAATGATCATTTAAGTAGAAGAATTTCACACTTTTGAGTATAGATTATTTTATTTATGCAATATTTTATTAGTTTCGAGTCCTTGGGAGACGAATTTGGAGTTTCGGGCGCATTCTTAACCCGGGAAGTAGACTTGACATGAGGTAAGTCTCCTTTGTAACCTTGTAAGAGGGAATTGTCCCCATAGGTGAATTAAATGATTAAGTGTTATTGTTTGTTGGGACTACGTACGTAAGAGGTGACGAGAGTCCGTGCGTAGTGACTATTATCGTTATGTCCGAGTAGTTAGGCTCACACCATGCCTTGTGAATTTCCTTATATTAAATTATGACTCACATGGCTATTGTTGTTTAAGATTTGCCTAAGTTACCCGTTTTTGCTTAAATGTATTAAATCCAAATCAAGTAAGTAGTTGAAATGTTTTTTGTAAATTAAACGAAACTCACTAGTAATCAATGTTGGCTTGCCTGACACAGTGTTGGGCGCCATCGCGACCTGATTTAGGATTTGGGTCGTGACAACATGGTATCAGAGCTCTAGGTTCACGTAGGTCTCACAAGTTTCGGGCAAACCCAATAGAGTCTTGCGGATCGGTACGAAGAGGCTATAGGGTGTTAGGAAATCTCTCTTTATTCATCTTCTATCATGCAGTTGATAGTATATTAAATCTCACTCTTTTATTCTCTCACAGATGGTGAGGACGCACGCAACCGACGTTCTAGACCCGGGAGGGGCCGCTATCCCCGTCATCCGAGGTCGTGGGAGGGCACCATCTTGAGGTAGGGGACGAGGGCATCCCAAAGATGTACCAGTTGCACCCTCAGCGGATCCAGTGGAGGATCCCATCACTGAGGAACAGGGCGAGGTGCCCGCAGCAGATCCTGCCCCTTTGGACTTTATGACAGCGCCACGATTTCAGGAGGTCATGGCTCGTATGATGCAATTCATGGACACTATGACTCAGGCTGGTTTATTTCCAGCAGGTCTGTCCACATCTCAGGAACGAGGGGGAGCATAAACCCCTACTGCACAGGTCGCCGTACATGCAACAGCAGTATATTAGACCCCGAGTACACTGCATGTGGGCGGGGTCCAGCCAGCAGCAGCAGCACCTGAGGTCAGGCCAGCTGCGGACGGTGATTCGCAGAAGTTACTAGATAGATGGACCAGACTGCACCCTCCTGTCTACGGAGGCGAGCGTCATGAGGACGCACAAGACTTTATTGATAGGTGTAGGGACAGACTGCACAACATGAGGATACTGGAGTCTCTTGGAGTTGACTTCACTATTTTTCAGCTAGAGGGTAGGGCTCGTAGATGGTAGCAGTCCTACATTCTTGGCAGACCAGCAGATTCCCCTCCTGTCACTTGGGATCAATTCACTCGACTATTCCTGGACCAGTATATTCCACCCTTTGAGAGGGAAGAGCTGCGGTATCAGTTTGAGCAGCTGGAGCAGGGTCAGATGTCAATGACCGACTACGGGGCTAGGTTTTCTGAGTTGTCTCGTCATGCACTCATGATACTTCCTACTGACGTAGAGGGAGTGCGGAGATTTGTAGCTGAGTTGTATCCAGGTATTAGGGCCAAAATGGCCCGAAAGGTGGAGATGGGGACTCCTTATCAGCCTGTGGTAGAGATTGCTCGCAGGATCGAGGGTTATCGGACGAGGAGCAGAGAGCAGAGGCAGCAGGATAAGAGAGCTAGATTTTCTAGGGATTTCAGAGGTGCTCCAGCTAGGGGCAGAGGTCAGTTTGGTAGGGGCCAGCCCAGTAGGCCCCAATATTCAGCACACCCACCACCTCCACAAGGTGTTCCAACGAGGCCTTATTTCAGCGCCATGCCAGAGAGTTCTTATCGTCCGCCAGCTATTCAGTGTTCCTCCGGCGGGTATTCAAATCATCAGGGGTCTTCCAGCCCTTACTTCACTGTTATACCAGAGGGTTCACATCGCCGTCCAACTCTACAAGGTTCTTCTTCAGGGCAGTAGTCCATGGTACCAGGAGGTTGTTATGAGTGTGAGGATCAAGGCCATATGAAGAGGTTTTGCCACAGGCTGCGGGGCAAGGCGGTGCAGTAGGGTCACCAGCCTATGAGAGCAGCACCAGTGGTTCAGCCACCCAGAGGTGGAGGATAGACTGGTAGAGTCGTCCTAGAGGTGGAGGCCATGCAGGGGGAGCCTAGTCAGCTCCTGTCTATTCCGGTGGAGGTCATTCCTCCGGTGCTCCAGCCAGGTTCTATGCTATTTCGGACAGATCAGATGCAGTAGCCTCAGATGCAGTGATCACACGTATTATTTCACTATGCGGTAGAGATGCATCAGTATTATTTGATCTAGGGTCCACTTATTCATATGTATCAGCTTTTTTTTCTCATTCCCTGGATTTCTCATGAGTCCTTGAGTACTCATGTTTATGTGTTCACTCATGTGGGCGATTATGTGGTTGTGGGCCGGATTTATCGGTAATGTGTGATTAAGTTCTGTGAGTACGAGACTAGGAAATAATTGAAGGAATTGAAAGAACAGCTTGAGGAGTTGTTGTCTAAGAGGTTTATCAGACTGAGTGTATCGCCTTGGGGAGCTCCAGTACTACTTGTGAAGAAGAAGAATGGGACTATGCGGATGTGTATTGATTACCGCCAGTTGAACAAAGTCACCATGAAGAACAAGTACCCGTTGCCGCGTATCGATGATTTGTTTGACCAGTTGCAGGGTGCTTTGGTGTTTTCTAAGATTGACTTGAGATCGGGGTACCATCAGCTGAAGATTCGAGACTCGGATGTTCCGAAGACTGCCTTTCGTACGATATATGGTCATTATGAGTTCCTGGTGATGTCCTTTGGCTTGACTAATTCCCTAACAGCATTTATGGACTTGATGAACAGGGTGTTCAGGACTTATATTGATTCTTTTGTCATTGTCTTTATTGATGACATTGTGATTTACTCACGTAATCCGGGGGAGCACGAGCAGCATTTGAGAGTTGTGCTCTAGACTTTGCGAGAACAGAAGTTGTATGCTAAGTTCTCCAAGTGTGAGTTTTGGTTGGGTTTTGTGGCGTTCTTGGGACATGTGGTATCCATAGAGGGTATCAAGGTTGATCCTAAGAAGATTGATGCAGTTCAGAGTTGACCACGCCCTACTTCAGCTATAGAGATCAGGAGCTTCTTGGGTCTAGTAGGTTATTATCGCTGATTTGTGGAGGGCTTTTCATCCATTGCAGCTCCTCTGACTAGATTGACTCAGAAGAATGCCCTGTTCCGATGGTCTGACGAGTGTGAGGCGAGATTTCAGAAGCTCAAGCGACATTGACCTCTGCACCATTTCTAGTATTGCCTTTCGGTTCTAAGATGTATACAGTTTATTCCAACGCTTCACGCGTTGGTTTGGATTGTGTGTTGATGCAGGAAGGGCGAGTTATTGCATATGCTTCACGGCAGCTGAAGATTCATGGGAAGAATTACCCTATGCATAATATGGAGTTGGCGGCGATTGTTCATGCTCTTAAGATTTGGTGACACTACTTGTATGGGGTGTCTTGTGAGGTTTATACAGACCACCGCAACTTGCAGCACTTGTTCAAGCAGAGGGATCTAAATTTGAGGTAGCGTATGTGGCTTGAGTTGCTGAAGGATTATGACATCACCATACCTTATCATCGAGGCAAGGCAAATGTGGTAGGAGATGCCTTAAGCAGGAAGGCAGAGAGTATGCGTAGCTTGGCTTATATTTCAGCGGAGGAGAGACCTCTAGCTTTGGACATTTCCTTCGCTAATCGCTTGGTGAGGTTGACCTTTCAGAGCCCCGCCGAGTTCTTGCACGTGTGGTTGCTCAGTCTTCATTATTGGGGGAGATCAAGGCTCAGCAGTTTGATGATCCGCGCTTGGCAGAGCTTCGGGAGGCAGTAGTGCAGGGTGGTGCCAAGGAGGTTTCTATTGGCGAGGAGGGAGTTCTGAGACTTCAGGGTCGCTTATGTGTACCTAATGTTGACGTCTTGAGGGAGAGGATTCTAGAGGAGGCTCACAGTTCACGGTATTCTATTCATCCTGGTGCTACGAAAATGTATCGTGACTTGAAGCAGCATTTCTGGTGGAGGCGGATGAAGAAAGACATTCGGGAGATAGTTCGGTTGCACGGTGTGCCTGTGTCCATCATATCAGATCGAGGTCCTCAGTTCACCTCGCACTTCTGGAGAGCATTACATAGTTAGCTGGGCACCCGGGTAGAGCTCAGCACAGCATTTCACCCTCAGACTGATGGGTAGTCGGAGCAGACAGTTTAGATATTGGAGGACATGCTCAGGGCATGTGTGATCGACTTTGGAGGTCAGTGGGACCAGTTCTTTCCTTTGGCCGATTTTTCTTATAATAATAGTTATCAGTCGAGCATTGAGATGGCTCCATTCGAGGCTGTGTATGGTCGATAATGTCGTTCACCTATCGGGTGGTTTGAGCCTGGCGAGGATAAGTTATATGGAACCGACCTGGTGAAGTATGGTTTGGAGAAAGTGAAGCTGATTTAGGAGAGGCTTCGCAAAACACAGTCCAGATAGAAGAGTTACGCGGATCAGAAGGCGCGTGATGTATCATATATGGAGGGAGAGAAAGTTTTGTTGAAAGTTTCGCCGATGAAGGGTATTATGAGGTTTGGGAAGAAGGGCAAGCTGAGCTCGAGATTTATAGGTCCATTCGAGGTGTTCAGGCGAGTTAGAGAAGTTGCTTTTGAGCTTGCTTTACATCCCAGTTTATCAGGAGTTCATCCGGTCTTTCATGTATCCATGCTCCGGAGATACCACGCCGACTACTCTCACGTGGTAGATTTTAGCACCATTCAGCTAGATGAGAGGTTGGGCTATGAGGAGGAGCCAGTTGCTATTATTGACAGGCAGGATCGCCAGTTGAGGTCCAAGAGGGTTTCCGCCGTAAAGGTCCACTGGAGGGGCCAAACAGTCGAGGAGGCGACTTGGGAGTCTGATGAGGACTTGTGGAGCATATATCCACACCTATTCATCACTCCAGGTATGATTCTAGACCCGTTCGAGGATGAACGTTTGTTTAAGAGGTGGAGAATGTAACGACCCAATCGGTCATTTTGTGTTCTAGGATCCCGTGTCCCTAAATGAGACTTCTCATAGTTGCTTTCACTGATTTATGACTTGCGGGGACGGGTGGTTCGGGATTTGGAGGAGTTTGGAATGGTTTAGGAACACTTAGTTCCTTGAGGTTGACCTAAAAGGCCAAGTTTGACTTCGGTAAACATTTTTAGTAAACGACCTCGGAATCGAGATTCGAAGGTTTCACTAGATTCGTATGAAGATTTCGGACTTGGGTGTATATTCAGAACAGGTTTTGGATGACCCGGGAGCGTTTCTGCGCCAAATAGTGAAATATGATTCCTTAAGTTCAAAAATTGATGTTTGGAACGTGTTTTTATGTTATCGAGGTCCAAACGGAATTTCGAGACCGAGAATAGTTTCGTTATGTCATTTAAGACTTGCTCGCAAAATTTGGTGTCATTCTGAGTAGTATAGGTAGGTTCGGCGTATTGAAAGCGAATTCTAGAACTTGAAGTTCAAAGTTTGATTCAATTTGGTTTTCGGGTCAGATTCGTAGTTTCGTTGTTGTTTTTCGCGTTTCAAGGATTCGAGCGAGTTCGTATCTTGAATACAGAACTTTCAATGCTTTTGGACGGGGTCTCAGGGGGCTCGGGTGAGTTTCGGACCCCTCGGAGCTAAATGCTAAAAACCAGAAACTTCCCAGTCTGGTTTCCTTCTTCGCGTTCGCGGGTGTACGGCCGCGTTCACGAAGAAGGAGTTGGGTAGGGTCAGCGGATGCTCTACGCGTTCGCAAAGGGTTGGGCCTCTGTCCATTGCGTTTACGACTAGTCCCCCGCGTTCACACAAGTGTGGGCAACTGGCCCATGCCAATTGTTCTTCGCATCCGCAAGAAGCCCACCGCGTTCGCGTAGATCTAGCCTAGCTAGCCTTCGCGATCGTGGGCCCCTTTCTGCGTTCGCATTGAAGGGCCTTCGGGGGCCTGGGCCATTGGCCTTCGCGAACGCGGTGCCCCTGTCGCGTTCGGGATGAAGGGGGCAGCTGGGCAGTGACTTTTAAAATGGGACTTAGTCTATTTTTGAACACTTTTTCTTCTTCCTTGTGCAATTTTGGAGCATGCAAAAGAGGTAATCGACCTAGCTACCGTAAGGTAAGTGATTTCTACCCTAAACTTAGTTTAATACTTGAATTTTTAGGTTGATTAACACATTAATTAGTAGAAACCGTGGGTTAGAGTAAAACCTAGGTTTTTATGAAAATGAGCGAATTACCAAAGAATTAGTTATGAAATCATACAAAAATTATATAATGTTGATCCTTAGGCTATGCGTGAGAGTTTCCTTCGAAAATTTCCGGAATCCGAGTGTGTGGGTCTGGGGGTGTATTTTGGGATTTTTCAATTTAGGTTGAAAAGATCATTTAAATAGAAGAATTTCACACTTTTGAGTATAGATTTATTTATTTATGCAATATATTATTAGTGTCAAGTCCTTGGGAGACGAATTTGGAGTTTCGGGCACATTCTTTACCCGGGAAGTAGACTTTACACGAGGTAATTCTCCTTTCTAACCTTGTAAGAGGTAATTGTCCCCATAGGTGAATTAAATGATTATGTGTTATTGTTTGTGGGGACTACGTACGTACGAGGTGGAGGGAGTCCGGGCGTAGTGACTATTATCGTTATGTCCGGGTAGTTAGGCTCACACCATGCCTTGTGAATTTTCTTATATTAAATTATGACTTACATAGCTATTGTTGTTTAAGATTTGCCTAAGTTACCCGTTTTTTGCTTAAATGTCTTAAATCCAAATCAAGTAAGTAGTGGAAATATTTTTTGGTAAATTAAACGAAGCTCACTAGTAATCAATGTTGTCTTGCCTGACACGATGTTGGGCGCCATCGCAACCTGATTTAGAATTTGGGTCGTGACAGAATGGCTTGATTTAAACGAAAAAAATAGGAAAATATTTTCATTTAGGTATGCTATAGAAGAATGGTTTACCACGAAAAAAGAGGAATATGAAATATAGTAAATATGCTAGGACCGTTTCTCTTCACAAGAGCTTGATTCACGCTGGATATAGATATTATACCATAATTGAATCGAAAAGAAATTGCTATATGTATAAATATTTTACTATTACTACTTGTTAATTAGTATTAGTACCCGCGCGATGCGCGGACACGAATCATATTAAATTGTGACGTAAGTTGTTTGAATCATATGCAAATACTATTAAAATATAAACCTCTTAGATAGAAATAATATAATATTAGATATTAATTATGAAGTAAGATATGAAATTATTGTTCAAATCTCGTAGTGCACAACCTATTTGTTTTATATTTGTAGCAACCAAACCCCTTGATTTTAGTACTTGCACTTCGTTTCGCTGTCAATATTAAAGAATACTAAACATATCATGTTGTGATTTGTCTTGTTTGAGCACATTGGATCATATTATTTAACAAACTTCTTACTATCACTTTGTTTTTATCTAAAAGATAAATATGTTTTATTCATCACATTATTTTACCCAAATTATTTTTTCTTATACTTTTTCTTATAGTTATTGTATTATTTATTATTTAATATTATTGTACTATAATATAATTTTTTATTAGATTAATAATTAAATCAATGCCTTGCTTATTATTCTTGTAATAGTCTTTAATAAATATAAATATTTTATTCTTGAAATTTGGTATATTTTTACGTTTGTATGTGGAGGAGTTTGGAATAGTATAGGAATACTTGGTTCCTTAAGGTTGGCCTTAAAGGCCAAGTTTGACTTTGATCAACATTTTTAGTAAACAACCTCGGAATCCAGATTCGACGGTTCTGGTAGGTTTGTATGATAATTTCGGACCATGTTCGGAACGGGTTTTGGATGACTCGGGAGCGTTTCAGCGCCAAATAGTGAAATTAGAGTTTCCTTAAGTTCAAATTGAGGTTTGGAACATGTTTTTGTGTTATTGAGGTCCAAATGGAATTTCGAGATCGGGAATAGTTCTGTTATATCATTTATGACTTGCTCGCAAAATTTGGTGTCATTCCGAGTAGTATAGGTAGGTTCGGCGAATTATTAGCGAATTCTAGAACTTGAAGTTCTTAAGTTTGATCCAATAGGTTTTGGGGTGTGATTTTTAGATTAGCGTTGTTTCGGACGTTCCGAAGGCTCGAGCGAGTGCGTATTATGATTTAGGACTTGTTGGTATAATTGGACGGGGTCTCGGGTGGGCCCAGATGCCATTCGGGCATCGAGCGGGGCAAAAACCAGCAACAAATGACTGCTGGTGCACCAGATCTGGTGTGACCGCACCTGCGGTGGCCTAGCCGCAGGTGCGAGACTGCTTATGCGGTTCCTGGCCTCGCAGGTGTGGCCCCCAGGTGAGGATGCCAAGTTTCGCAGGTGCGGATTATTTTCCGCAGAAACGGAGCCGCAGGTGCGAACCCAGGCCCCCTTTCCTATTTCCGCAGATGCAAGATTTTTCTCGCAGATGCGAGACTGCAGGTGCGGTCCTCGAGCCGCAGGTGCGAAAAACTTGTAGGCAGTGAGGTTGTTTTAAAACACGGGAATTCACCATTTTTTATCACTTCACTTCATCCTTGGGCGATTATAGAGCATGCAAAAGAGACAAACGACCTAGCTACTATAAGGTAAGTAATTCCCGGCCTAAACCTAGTTTAATACTTAAATTATTAGGTAGATTAACACCTTAATTAGTAGAAATCATGGGTTAGAGTGAAAACCTAGGTTTTTATGAAAATGAGAGAATTACCAAAGAATTTGTTATGAAATCATACAAAAATTATATAATTTTGATCCTTAGGTTATGGGTGAGTGTTTCCTTCGAAAATTTCCGGAATCCGAGCATGTGGGCCCGTGGGTGTATTTTGGGATTTTTCAATTTAGGTTGAAATAATCATTTAAGTAGAGGAATTTCATACTTTTGAGTATATATTGATTTATTTATGCAATATTTGATTAATTTCGAGTCCTTGGGAGACGAATTTGGAGTTTCAGGCGCGTTCTTGATGCGGAAGGTATACTTGACACGAGGTGAGTCTCCTTTCTAACCTTGTAAGAGGGAATTGTCCCCATAGGTAAATATAAATGATTGCATGTCCTTACTTGCGGGGGCTACGCACGCACCAAGTGACGAGAGTCCGTGCGTAGCTACTATTATGTATGTCGGGTAGTTTTAGGATTCACAAGCATGCTTTATATGTCGTACCCATAATATTAAATGTATTATAGGTTGCCTAATATCCTTGAATTATTAAGTGGACATCTAAGAAGTTACATTATAGAATTTATATTATTGGATCCATTTCCGTAAGTATATTCGCTACTAAATTCCTGATTTCCTGTCAATTATGTGTATGTATACGGGTACCCGCGTCGCATGTTCGATTCGCGAGCGGTGTAATAGATGCATCTATGGTTCGAGTCGTTCGACCCTTCGGCAGTGCACATTTATTTTCGCGTCGTATCGGTCGTACGTTCACGGCATGTCATGTGTTTGTAAATTATTTGGGTGTTATGTGAATGTGTGTCTGTTGAATATCATAAAAAGGAAAACTAGGTAATTTATATGCTAGGGAACTTGACACGTAAAGATAGTTGTAAATGTTATTTGATGCTCTTGTCTTCATTAGTATTCATGACTGTTATTCCTGCTTAGCCTTACATTTAAACTATATTATTTGGACCCTAGTAAGTATCACGTCGACTTCTCGTCACTACTTCTTCGATATTAGACGGGATACTCACTGGTACATATTGTTTATGTACTCATGCTACGCTTCTGTACTTAATTGTACAGGTCTTGAGGCAAGTGCATCTGGGTATCAGTCCGGAGCTCGTCCCTGACTTATATCTGGTTCAGACTTCTCGGTGAGCTTCTTTCCCTGATGACTTCCAGCAGCGCCTTGGAGTTTTCTTTCTTTTATTATGTCTGTTTACTTTTCCTCAGACAGTAGGACAAACTTGTATTCTTTTAGATTCTCATTTCTACTAGATGCCTGTAAACTTGTGACACTAGTTCCTGGCACACACGTAGTAGACATTATATTTTTGAACTGTAATATAAATTATGACTTTTATGGCTATTTCTGTTTAAAAATGGCCTAAGTTGTCCGTTTTACTTAATGTCGTAAATCTGAATTTAGTAAGTGACAGAAAGGTTTTTGGTAAATTAAATGAAACTCACTAGTAAATTGATGTCGGCTTGCCTGACTACGTTGTTGGGCGCTTTCGCGACCTGATTTAGGATTTGGGTCATGAAAACATGGTATCAGAGCTCTAGGTTCAGGTAGATCTCACAAGTTACGGGCAAGCCCAATAGAGTCTTGCGGATCGGTACGGAGACGTCTGTATTTATCTTCGGGAGGCTATAGGGTGTTAGGAAATCTCTCTTTATTCATCTTCTATCATGCAGTTGATGGTATACTAAATCTCACTCTTCTATTCTCTCACAGATGGTGAGGACGTGTGTAGCCGACGTTCCAGAACTGGGAGGGGCCGCTACCCCCATCATCCGAGGATGTGGCAGAGGCCGGGGGAGGCATCGGCCCGCTGTAAGGGACGAGGGCATCCCAGAGCTGTTCCAGTTGCACCACCAGCGGATCCAGTAGTGGATCCCATTACTGAGGAGCAGGGCGAGGTGCCCCCAGCGGATCCTGCCCCATTGGACTTTATGACGGCGCCAGGATTCCAGGAGGTCATGGGCCGTATGATGCGGTTCATAGACACCATGACCCAGGCTGGTTTATTTCCAGCGGATCCTGCCATATCTTAGATGGGAGGGGGGACCCAGATCCCTACTGCTCAGGCCACATGGTCATGCAGTGGTTGTATATCAGACCTCGGGTACACTGCCCGTGGGCGGGGGCCCAGCCAGTAGCAGCAGCACCTGAGCCCAAACCAGCTGCGGACGACGATCCGCAGTATCAGTTTGAGCAGGTGGAGCGAGGTAAGATGTCCATGACTGACTACGAGGCTAGGTTTTCTGAGCTGTCTCGTCATGCCCTCATGATACTTCCTATTGATGCAGAGAGAGTGCGGAGATTCGTAGATGGTTTGCACTCAGTTATTAGGGCCAACATGGCCCGAAAGGTGGAGATGGGCACTCCCTATCAGCTTGTGGTTGAGATAGCTCGCCAGATTGAGGGTTATCGATCGAGGGGCAGAGAGTAGAGTCAGCAGGATAAGAGAGCTAGGTTCTCTGGGGATTTTAGAGGTGCTCCATCCAGGGTCATAGGTCAGTTCGGTAGGGGCCAGCCCAGAAGTCCTCCATATTCAGCACCCCCACACCTCCACGAGGTGTCCCAGCGAGGCCTTATTTCAGTGCCATGCCGGGGAGTCCTTACAGCCTTCTAGCTATTCAAGGTTCCTCTGGCGGATATTCTGGTCATCAGGGATCTTCCAATCCTTATTTCAGTGCTATGCCACAGAGTTCATACTGCCCTCCAGCTATTCAGGGTTCTTTTTCTTCAGGGCAGCAGGTCATGGTACCGAGGTGATGTTATGAGTGCGGGGATCTAGGCCATATTAAGAGGACTTGTCCCAGGCTTCGGGGCAAGGCAGTGCAGCAGGGTTGCCAGCCTATGAGTTCAACACCAGCGGTCCGGCCACCCAGAGGTGGAGGGCATGCTGGTAGAGGTCGTCCCAGAGGTGGAGGCCAGGCATGGGGAGCACATACAGCTTCTGTTCATGCTAATGGAGGTCAATCTTCCGGTACTCCCGCCAGATTCTATGCTTTTCTGTCCAGACCAGATGCAGTAGCCTCAGATGCCGTGATCACAGGTATTATTTCAGTATGTGGTAGAGATGCATCGGTATTGTTTGATCCAGGATCCACTTATTCATATGTGTCGGCCTTGTTTGCTCGTTTCTTGAATATTCCTCGGGAGTCTTTGGGTACTCTTGTTTATGTGTCCACTCCTATGGGCGATTCTGTGATTGTAGACTGGATTTATCGGTCCTGTGTGGTTACATTTTATGGGTTCGAGACTAGAGCAGACCTCATGTTGCTTGATATGGTTGATTTTGAGGTCATCCTGGGCATGGATTGGATATGCCCTTATCATGTTGTTTTAGATTGCCATGCTAAGACTGTTACTCTAGAACAACTTGAGGAGTTGTTAGCTAAGGGGTTCATCAGACCGAGCGTGTCGCCTTGGGAGTGCTCCAGTGCTGTTTGTGAAGAAGAAGGATGGGACTATGCTGATGTGTATTGATTACCGCCAGTTGAACAAGGTCACCATCAAGAACAAGTACTTGTTGCCGTGTATCGATGATTTGTTTGACCAGTTGTAAGGTGCTCGGTTGTTTTCTAAGATCGACCTCATATCGGGGTACCATCAGTTGAAGATTCGGGACTCGGATGTTCCGAAGATTGCCTTTCATACGAGATATGGTCATTATCAGTTCTTGGTGATGCCCTTTGGCTTGACTAATGCCCCAACAACATTTATGGACTTGATGAACAGGGTGTTCAGGCCTTATATTGATTCTTTTGTCATTTTCTTTATTGATGACATTGTGATTTACTCACGTAGTCCGGAGGAGCACGAGCAACATTTGGGAGTTGTGCTCCAGACTTTGCGAGAACAGAAGTTGTATGCTAAGTTTTCCAAGTGTGAGTTTTGGTTGGATTCTGTGGAGTTCTTGGGACATGTGGTATCCGGAGAGGGTATCAAGGTTGATCCTAAGAAGATTGATGCAGTTCATAGTTATCCACGCCCTACTTCAGCTACAGAGATCAGGAGCTTCTTGGGTCTAGCAGGTTATTATCGCCGATTTGTGGAGGGTTTTTCATCCATTGCAGCTCCTCTGACTATTGATTCATAAGAACTCCCCGTTTTGATAGTCCGGCGAGTGTGAGGCGAGCTTTCAGAAGCTTAAGAAAACATTGACTTCAGCACCAATTCTAGTATTTCCTTCCGATTCGGGGACGTATACAGTTTATTGCGACGCTTCGCGCGTTGGTTTGGGGTGTGTGTTGATGCAAGAGGGGTGAATTATTGCATATTCTTCACGTCAGCTGAAGGTTCATGAGAAAAAATTTCCTGTGCACGATTTGGAGTTGGCGGCGATTGTTCATGCTCTTAAGATTTGGAGGCACTATTTGTATGGGGTGTCTTGTGAGGTTTATACAGACCACCACAGCTTGAAGCACTTGTTCAAGCAGAGGGATCTTAACTTGAGGCAGCGCATGTCGCTTGAGTTGCTGAAGGATTATGATATCACCATTCTTTATCATCCGGGCAAGGCAAATGTGGTAGCAGATGCCTTAACCAGGAAGGGAGAGAGTATGGGTAGCTTGGCTTATATTTCAGCGGAGGAGAGACCTCTAGCTTTGGACATTCAGTCCTTGGCTAATCGTTTGGTAAGGTTGGACTTTTCATAGCCAACCGAGTTCTTGCATGTGTGGTTGCTCAGTCATCATTATTGTGAGAGATCAGAGCTCGGCAGTTTGATGACCAGCACTTGGTGGCTCTCCGGGGGACAGTAGTGCAGGGTGGTGCTAAGGAGGTTTCTATTGGTGAGGATGGTGTTCTGAGGCTTCAGGGTCGCTTATGTGTCCCTAATGTTGATGGCCTGAGGGAGAGGATTCTAGAGGAGGATCACAGTTCACAGTATTCTATTTATCCTCGTGCTACGAAGATGTATCGTGACTTGAAGCAGCATTTCTGGTGGAGGTGGACAAAGAAAGACATAGTGAAGTATGTGGCCAGATGTATCAATTGCCAGCAGGTTAAGTATGAGCATCAGAGGCCAGGAGACCTACTTCAGCAGATGCATATACCTGATTGGAAATGAGAGCGCATCAATATGGACTTTGTAGTTGGGTTGCCTCGGACTTTACGGAAGGTTGATGCAGTTTGGGTCATTGTGGACAGGTTGACCAAGTCACCGCATTTCATCCCAGTAGCTACTACTTATACTTAAGAGAGGTTGGCCCAGATCCACATTCGAGAGATAGTTCGGTTGCACGGTGTTCCTGTGTCCATTATATCAGATCGAGGTCCTCAGTTCGCCTCGTACTTCTAGAGAGAATTGTAGGGTGAGTTAGGCACCCGGGTAAAGCTCAGCACAACATTTAACCCTCAGACTGATGGGCAATCGGAGCGGACAGTTCAGATACTGGAGGACATGCTCAGGGCATGTGTGATTGATTTTGGAGGTCAGTGGGACCAAGTCTTGCCTTTGGCCGAGTTTGCTTATAATAATAGTTATCAGTCCAACATTGAGATGGCTCCATTTGAGGCCTTGTATGGTCGGCGATGTCGTTCTCCTATTGGGTGGTTTGAGCCTGGCGAGGCTAAGTTATATGGCACCGACCTGGTGAAGGATGCTTTGGAGAAAGTGAAGCTAATTCAGGAAAGGCTTCACACAGCACAGTCCAGACAGAAGAAGGCGCGTGATGTATCATATATGGAGGGAGAGAAGGTTCTGTTGAAAGTCTCACCGATGAAGGGTATTATGAGGTTTGGGAAGAAGGGCAAGTTGAGCCCAAGCTTTATAGGTCCATTCGAGGTGTTGAGGCGAGTTGGAGAGGTTGCTTATGAGCTTGCTTTACCTCCCAGTTTATAAGCAGTTCATCCGGTCTTTCATGTGTCAATGATCCGGAGATACCACGCCGACTTCTCTCACGTGATAGATTTCAGTACCATTCAGTTAGATGAGAAGTTGGGCTATGAGGAGGAGCCAGTTGCTATTATTTACAAGCAGGATCGTCAGTTGAGGTCCAAGAGAGTTTCCGCCGTAAAGGTCCAGTGGAGGGGCCAACCAGTCGAGGAGGCGACTTGGAAGTACGAGGTAAATATAAATGATTGCATGTCCTTACTTGCGGGGGATACGCATGCACCAAGTGACGAGAGTCCGTGCGTAGCTACTATTATGTATGTCGGGTAGTTTTAGGATTCACAAGCATGCTTTATATGTCGTACCCGTAATCTTAAATGTATTATAGGTTGCCTAATATCCTTGAATTATTAAGTGGACATTTAGGAAGTTACATTATAGAATTTATATTATTGGATCCATTTCTGTAAGTATATTCGCTACTAAATTCTTGATTTCCTGTCAATTATGTGTATGTATACGGGTACTCGCATCGCATGTATGATTCGCGAGCGGGGTAGCCCTACTATTATGTCAACCACGTTGCATGTTTGATTCGCGAGCATTGTAATATATGCATCTATGGTTCAAGCCGTTTGACCCTTCGACAATGCACATTTATTTTCGCGTCGTATCGGCCGTACATTCACGGCATGTCATGTATTTGTAAATTGTTGGGTGTTATGTGAATGTGTGTCTGTTGAATATCATGAAAATGAAAACTAGGTAATTTATATGCTAGGGATCTTGACACGTAAAGATAGTTGTAAATGTTATTTGATGCTCCTGTCTTCATTATTATTCATGATTGCTATTCCTGCTAAGCCTTACATTTAAACTATATTATTTGGACCCCAGTAAGTATCACGTCGGCTTCTCGTCACTACTTCTTCGAGATTAGACGGGATACTCACTGGTACATATTGTTTATGTACTCATGCTACGCTTCTGTACTTAATTGTACAGGTCTTGAGGAAGGTGCATCTGGGTATCAGTCCGGAGCTCGTCCCTGACTTATATCTGGTTCAGACTTCTCGGTGAGCTGCTTTCCCTGACGACTTCCAGCAGCGCCTTGGAGTTTTCTTTCTTTTATTATGTTTGTTTACTTTTCCTCAGACAGTAGGGCAAACTTGTATTCTTTTGGATTCTCATTTCTACTAGATGCATGTAAAGACACTAGTTCCTGGCACACACGTAGTAGACATTATATTTTTGGACTGTAATATAAATTATGACTTTTATGGCTATTTCTGTTTAAAAATAGCCTAAGTTTTCCGTTTAATTAATGTCTTAAATCTGAATTTAGTAAGTGACAGAAAGGTTTTTGGTAAATTAAATGAAACTCACTAGTAAATTGATGTCGGCTTGCCAGACTACGTTGTTGGGCGCTTTCGCAACCTGATTTAGGATTTGGGTCGTGACATTTTAATTTTCATTAGTAAAATTACCTATGTTTTTTTTCATAAATAATAATTCAATTTCGTGATATTATCCATAGTTTAAGCATTCTACTAATAGTTTTAACAACTTTTTATTTCAAATTCAAATAGCATTTCCCTTTCATTTCTTATAGTAAATTTTTAATAATTTAGCATAAATTTGCTAAATTTTTAATCTAATATATAGTCTTATTACGTTTTATGTGGTTTTTCATTAACTTGTAACTTTTTTAAATATAATTATAAACTATTATTCTTCAATATAATATAGATAAATATATAATTTTCTAATCATAAAATAAATATTTATTTATTTTTTAAATATTGCTCGAAAATTTTAAATTATTTAAATTTTACTATATCTTTTTTCATAAATAATAATTCAATTTCGTGATATTATCCATAGTTTAACCATTCTACTAATAGTTTTAACAACTTTTTATTTCAAATTCAAATAGCATTTTCCCTTTCATTTCTTATAGTAAATTTTTAATAATTTAGCATAAATTTGCTAAATTTTTAATCTAATATATAGTCTTATTACGTTTTATGTGGTTTTTCATTAACTTGTAACTTTTTTAAATATCATTATAAACTATTATTCTTCACTATAATATTGATAAATATATAATTTTCTAATCATAAAATAAATATTTATTTATGTTTTAAATATTGCTCGAAAATTTTAAATTATTTAAATTTTACTATATTTTTTTTCATAAATAATAATTCAATTTCGTGATATTATCCATAGTTTAAGCATTCTACTAATAGTTTTAACAACTTTTTATTTCAAATTCAAATAGCATTTCCCTTTCATTTCTTATAGTAAATTTTTAATAATTTAGCATAAATTTGCTAAATTTTTAATCTAATATATAGTCTTATTACGTTTTATGTGGTTTTTCATTAACTTGTAACTTTTTTAAATATAATTATAAACTATTATTCTTCAATATAATATAGATAAATATATAATTTTCTAATCATAAAATAAATATTTATTTATTTTTTAAATATTGCTCGAAAATTTTAAATTATTTAAATTTTAATAATATTTTAAGTATTGTATATTAAATTTATTTTATTTTCTAAACATAATTTATAAATATCCTCTTATTATCTCTAATTTGTTTCTATTAATCAATATTTTAGTTTTTGATTCTATCAATTAGACTAGAGTTACGTGGACTTATCCATATTGTAACTTTTCTTATCATAATAGAAAAAACTTTCTCATCTCAAATCTAAATAAATTTTACCCTTTTTCTCTATGATAAAATATCTGAATTATTTTTCTCTATTTATCTTTATTTTTGATATTATATTATTCAATACCTAATATTATTACATTGTCGTGTGGATTTTTATTAGCTTGTTTGAATTTAATATTGATTTCTACCACATTCATTCTAATATAATATAGATAAAAATAAAAATTCTTTCTCAAACTCAAATAAGTTTTATTATTCTATTTTCTAAATTTGACTGTATTTTCAAAAAATTAAGTTATGCTTTCAAACTTAAACTACTTCACTTAATTCAAATATTAATCACAAAAAAATATTTTCTTAATTATTTGAACACATTATATCTGAATGTTATAGTAATATTTACGTATAAAATATTCGTTTGTCCGATTTATCAATATTAATATGACTTTATTATTCTTGTTATTAAAATATTTTTTTACTAATTATTTATGTCTTTTCTTACCTTATAAATAAGTTCTCACCTTATATACATCATGTAAGATCTTATTTTGCTGTTTGAATTTATTTAATTTTAAACTCAATAAATCTTTAATGTCTTCAGTAAATTTTAATTTTATTTTATATTTTAACTTACTCCAAAGTATAAATAGTCATATGTTATCTCAATTTCGTCTTTCTATATTTTTTTATTTTTTTCTATTATAATTTTTAGTTAATTTGTTACCTTCATATTTCTAATTAATATAGAAAAAAAAAATCTATGGGTGGATCTATAAAGATATAAATATAGATATAGATACAAATATACTTATAAATATAAATATAAATGTAGATATATAGATTAGATTTGTCTAAAATCTATTTAGATTAAGTATAAGATTCATTAAACTCTTTCATTAATTATGTTTTCATTTATAATTCAAATTTGTAATGTTGTCTTAAAATTGTCAAGTGGCTTCTTTTTAGCTTGCCACTTGACTTAACCACATGCTTCACTACCCTCCTTTTAATATAACTAGTCTTTGATCACGTGTGTTGCACGTGTATATCAAGTGTTAAAAGTACAAAGTTCTAATATGAGAGGATTTTTTTTTATTTTTGTAGTTATTTGCAAATAGTATTTTAATTATTGATCTTTTCATAAAAGATTCCTAAAAATAACATTAGTTCGGCCTACACTATAGGAAATAAAAATAAAAATAAAAAGGAACAAATTGAAATGTCACCAGCTAAATATGGGACAATTCATTGATGTACGGAGTCGTTTGGAATTTTTCATTTTTCAGTATTAGTAATGGTTTGGTTACGTTTTCTTAATTTACGGGTTTGAGCCGTGGAATACTTAAGATGCGGCCCTTCTTCAAACCCAACATGAACGCGAAAAACTTCGTATACCGGACTGTCCTCTTAAAACTATAGTTGTTGAGAAGGTCGTTGAATACTTTTTTTATATAAAAAAAATTAGTTTTTAACAGAACTTAAAAACAACAAACATCCCGTAATATTTAGGGCTCGTTTGGTACGAGGGATAAGAAGTAATTAATCCCGGGATTAAACTTCAGATAAGTTTATCCTATGTTTGGTAGGGATAAAATTATAGTATAACCAATCCCGAGATTATAATGTTTTTTTATCCTTATAAGAAGGTGGAATAACTAATTCCGGAATAACTAATTTTGAGATAATTAATCCCTAAATAACTTCTTCCCAACCAAACAACCCGTTGCTTTTACCAAATAAGGTTATCTTAAAGTTTCCCAAACGAGCACATAGGTTATAGGTTTGGTCACCGGAATCTTTCTTTTTAATGTTTTTATAAATAGGAGAAAAAATGCAGAAATTATAATCATCCACAAATATCAATATCATATTCAGAAAATGGTTTTCAAGACAAATAATATTTTGCTTATCAAACTTTCTTTGCTTCTGTTTCTGATGATTTTCTCAGAAGTTGATAGACTCACGGTTATCTGTAATGAATTTAGCAGCAACAGTTTTTCGAATATAATTGCTGTATTCATTACATACGTAATTTTTAATGTAAGAATAGTAAATAAAATATTCAGGAAAGCTCCGGAGATTTTATGGGAAATTAAAAACGTCGAAGTAAGATGTGGCTTATAAATAGGAAGATGAGGAGATAAGGGGCGAAGGATATTCATGATATTCGGAAAGATTTATGTTCATTCGCTCTGCTCGCAGAGCGGTATACCCAAAAAAAGAAGCGACTACCTTATTTAAGCAATTCTTCTTATTCTTATTCTTTCTTAGTTGAAGTTCCTATATTGATTTTTTCTTTCTTTTATGAATGTTATAACTCTTAATTCTTTGGTAGCGGACCTCTTTGATAGTTCGACCGTTATCCCCCGTCTAACTCAACTATTTGACTGTACGGCTATTGTGATTGCGAGAGAAAGGAGGAATAGCGCCTTCCTTTACCATCTGGCGGTTAAAAACAAAAGTAGCATAATTTCGAAGAAGTCCAAAGGCCTTATTTAAAGTTGTCCATCTTAATGGTCCCCATTCTAATTTAAATTTTTATTTAGTTTTTATCTCCATTGAAATGTATATTTACCTCTTTGTGCATAAATATTGTTGGAATATTTTTTGAATTTAAGGGTATAATCGTCCCTCAATCTTTGATGGGTAAATTTGTAAATTAACTTTGACTTAAAATATTTTCATTTATAATATAGTATATGATATATGATATATGATATAGATTATTAATTCATGCTAATGCATATGTGATATCTCTTTAAATGTCTGCTAGTAATGGAAATCTCCCTAGTTGCGGTTCTACTAAAATAACACGGGCTAGCCAGGATTGGTCATTCAAAAATAGTCAGCATTTTCCAAAATAATGAAAAATAGTCACTTTTGCTGCAATAGAGACCGGTCCAACATAATATACTGGAGTTTGGTGCACTTATGTATGAACTTTCAGCATATTATGCTGGAACTCCAACACGCGGAAAATTCCAGCATAATATACTGGAGGTTCGAGCACCTGTGTATGAACTTCCAGCATAATATGCTGGACCGGTATACTTTGCTGATTATTTTGAAGTTCCAGTATACTTATGCTGGAATTTCATATTATGCTGGAGTATTTTCCGAATTTCGAACAATATATTTGCTCAGATTTATCGTAACATGAAAAATGGCTAAATTTCAGTTATTTTAAAATTGTGACTATTTTTGAATGACCGTTTTTTAATTTCCGTTGATGATCTTAGAATTATGAACACTTTGTGTCCATGTCAACCGATAGCTAAAATTGAGTGAGAATTTGATGCTTTCATTCTTAACCATTAATCAACATCAACGTAATCGAATCTAGGCAATATAGGTATATGTATCGAGGAAAAATAAGAAATATACTACTCCATCCCTTTTAATTTATGTGAACATCAATAAAATAAGACTTTTGAAATTTGCGGTCCTAAACAAGTCAAAAAAAGGCCCAGAGTATTTATGTAGTTATAAAAACTTCTCATTAAGTGTAGAATTATAAGTTTAAGCAAAATTGTTTCTAAATTTAGAAAAAGATTATTCTTTTTGAAACAGACAAAAAAAAAAAAAATAGGTTTCACATCAATTGAAACGAAGGGAGTAATACATTATTCCAAACAAATTGGCAAAACTTTTTAAATATATTTTGATCTTTGAGGTTTTCTAACATAATAATTTTGTATCAAAGAAAAATGGAATTGAGCAAGAAATAGGAAAAAGTGGAACGGTAAATGACTGCAGAAGTGCAGATGATAGCGGATCTATGAATGAAACTGCTTTGGCGTCCAAATACAATCAACGTAAGCCGCATAACACTTACGTTAGGAAGGAAAGTTCGGATAACTAGTGCTAAACAAAAGTTGTCAAAGTGAACCATTGTGCCGGGCGGAGCTTGAGTGTCTACGGCTGAACTCAATAGTTTTGATTTTAATTTGTATTTATCTTAAAAGTTTTATTAAATATTTATAAATTTTTAATCCAAAACTTAGTAACTTGAAATCATGACTTCGCGTCTTGCGTGTTTTAATTTGGTAAGGATGATTTATAACATTCCCCTAAATTAAAGTTATTCCATTTCAATAATTATTTCGTCACTGCTCTGCTCACACCATACCTTGATCATGCTATAAAGGCTCCAATTTCCCTTCCCATTGATCATCAAATTTCACCACCACATTTCTACTCGTAAAACCAGCAACTATATATGGCTGCTTCGTAAGTTTACAATCCTCTTTTAATAATCTTTTAGGTTTCTGTTTTGTCGTCCCAATCGTACATACAGTAATACTGATAGTGATAGTTTTATGTCATACATATAAAAAAAAAAAACCTTAATTTGGCACTTCCCCTTAATTTTAATGGTTTTTGATGGGGTTTATTTGGTTTCTACAGAAGTGTACAAAATGTTCTTCCTCCGTCTCTTGCTTCTACTTCTGAACCCCCGACTCTCTTTGATGGAACTACCAGGTTACCCTTTTTCCGACTATTTCTGTTTTGTTTTTTTGGTTATTTGTTTTATTTAAATTGATTGTGAACTGTGGTTCTTTTTGTTTTTGAAGGTTGTATATCAATTATCAGTGCCCTTTTGCTCAGCGTGTATGGATTACAAGAAATGTCAAGGTCCGTTTACTGCAAAATTCATTTCCGTATTAATATTTTAAAGTTATTAGCTTGGTTATTCTCTTTTTGATTGTGAGAATGCATGTATTACGTAGAATCTTGAATTAATCTAAATGAATGTATGATTAACGAGTGAACGGAAGTAAATCAACTTTGAAGTTTTTGACAATTGCAGGGTTTGCAAGATAAGATCAAATTAGTTCCAATTGATCTTCAGGACAGGCCTGCGTGGTACAAGGAAAAAGTTTACCCGCAAAATAAGGTGAATTCTCTTGCTGCGACGTCGTTTGGTAGGGTGTATAAGAATAGTATTTAATAAGGTGTATTAGTAATGTTGGGATTAGTTATGCTGTGATTATTTCTTATTGACTGTTTGGTTTGGTCTATCAAAATCAGTTCTGTTTTTATACATGCTTATCCATGTATTAAAAACCACGGTATTGCTAATGCCATGGTTTGCTATGTATAAGAATAGTACTGAATAATGTGTATAACTAATATAAATATAAGTTTTACACAGGGGTTGAAAAATACAGCCAAACAAGGAATTAATAATACCAAAGGTAACACATATCATTTTCCCTAATATGTCCTACCAAACGACCCCTTAAAGCACAAAGTTCATTATTTCTACAGAGCTTAACTTCTTGCTTGCTGCAATGTTTTATCAAAGTGTAGAGCCTTATGGAAAAATGTAAGTGGAATTGCTTAACGTGCGATATATACCAGTTACAAATGCTGGAAATCTCCTGAGTGAGATTAAGCATGGTTGTAACTCTACTAAAAAATAACTTTATTCCTTCAAATTCATGGTTTCTAATACATGAATGAGGGGCCTTTGCTTCTGATTATTTATTTTTGTTTTCTATTTTCCGTAGGTGCCGTCTCTGGAGCATGACAACAAAGTGATTGGAGAGAGTCTTGATTTGATTAATTATGTTGACAGCAACTTTGAGGGGCCATCTCTTCTACCTGATGTAAGCTGCAAAATTCATTCGTGGCCTAAACTCGACTTGTTCTTATTTTACAACACCCC